>JAOBAT010105246.1:0-15302 GCA_026413305.1 Hydrozoanthus tunicans
TGGATGGGTGGATGGTGATGGATTAATGGGTGGGTAGTAGGGTTGGTTGATGGACGGATGGGTGGATGAGTGGATTGCGGATTGGTGGATGGATGGCTGGGTGGTAGGGTTGGTGAATGGGTGGATGGTGATGGATTGATGGCTGAGTAGAAAGGTTGGTTGTGATGGACGAATGGGAGGGTGGATGAGTGGATTGTGGATTGGTGGATGGATCGATGGATGCATGGATGAGCTAGTTTTCCAAAGTTAATCTCTTCTTCTTGGACAAACATCTTTTGCCCGACTTAAAAATAAACTTGGGGAACGTAAAACTAACTGTGCTGATACACTCAGACAAATATATTAAATATCACATAGCAGTAGTTGGTAATGCTGTTTTGTCCCCGATGCCTCGTTTTCAATTTAACGAAACGTTATTCGCCAGTCAACCAATTGCTTTGCTTTAAAGATTGTGCATGCCTTACTAGCTGGGGCTATTCAGTTTTACAATATCAATGTGACAGTCAAAACTATGAAACTAAGTTTAAACCACAGATTTATTCATTATCAACCATTATGGATTGATGGGTGAGTAGAAGGGTTGGTTGATGGGCGTATGGGTGGTCGAGTGGATTGTGGATTGGTGGATGGATCGATGGATGCATGGATGGGTTGGTGGGTGGGTTGGTGGGTGGACGGATGGTGATGGACGGATGGTGATGGATTGATGGGTGGATCGATGGGTGGGTGGTAGGGTTAGTGGATGGTTGGATGGTGATGGATTGATGGGTGAGTAGAAGGGTTGGTTGTGATGGACGAATGGGAGGGTGGATGATTGGATTGTGGATTGGTGGATGGATTGATGGATGCATGGATGGGTTGGTGGTAGGGTTGGTGGATGGGTGAGTGGTGTATCGTGGATGGGTGGGTTGATATATTGATGGATTGATGGGTGGATGGGTGAGTGGTAAATAGTCGATGGGTGGATTGATAGATGGATGCATGTATAAGTGATGGATTGATGGGTGGATGGATGGGTGGGTTGTAGGTAGATTGATTGATAAGCAAACGTGATCATCAACAACAACAAGACTTTATTTCCTACCCTTAATTTGCTAGTTCTACATGATTCAAATAAATTCAGAAAATATAATCTAAGAATACCATAGTTATTGATATTATTAGGCTGGTGTGGTTAAATGCATATGTGTCATTTTTTGTTTTGCTAGTAGCTCTTAATGTAACGTCTAGATTTTCCTAATTACAAAGTTTTATACTTCAATCTGTCTTCCCATTGTAAAGTTGTGTGTGCTTTATCAGCACCATAGCTAATCTAGGGACAGGTTTTTGAAACCATTTTTGTAGGTCTTTTTTCGTCGTTCTCCTTTGTTTACTAGTCCTGAAAGTGAACAAAATTGGGGGATGAAGCAGAATATTGAAATATGAATATTCGCATATTCTTGGCCTCGGAATATATGAATATTAGGCCAGCCAGACCGGGAAATAAAAATTATGAATATTTGCCTCTGGAATATGAGTATTTGGAGGAGATTCAAAATGAATATGAATATTCTGGTTGAGATATTCCGCTTCATCCCCCGACTAAATACAAAAAGTTTGTTGATGCAAATCAACAAGTAGCCAGTCAATACATCCTTACTAACTCCTGAAACAAAGAATGTGCAAGGCCGCGGTTCGTTCAACCTACAACAATGCATTTTTGCATGTTCTTTCTATGCCCTTTTTAAACTTTGCCGGCTTTCATAACAAGTCCCTAGAATAACTTTGTTAGCACTTACCGGTTTTGAAGGTCGGATAGAGCTTGTTTTAGTTTCTGATTATCTTGTTTGCATTGTTCAAATTGGAATACATCTGGCCTGTAAGAAATGAAGGGCACTAATATTTGAACAAATTTCAGATTTCAAATAAATTATTTATCAACAACAGAACATGATTCATTATGTTCGGTTTACTTGTTTTGGACGTCGAAACAGATTAGTTTAAATACCTTTAGGCTTAAAGTTCCTAATAAACACAGTGTAATATAAATAATAAAAGGCCTTTCCCGACAAAATCCAAATTACAAGTTATTCTAAAAAAACACAACTCGATTTGATGCACCTTCTTGTTTAAAAAAAATTGGTGTATTTTTTAATGTTGCAATAAGGTACACTTATTTTCATTAAAATATATTTTTTTTGATTTATTTAGTCCTAGCTCCTGCTCTTAGATATAACTAATTTTTACAATGCGTAAACAAGTTTGGAAACAAAGGAACATGCGATGCAATTATTTATGCCAGCAAACAACATCTCGATTCGATGCACCTTCTTGTTGAAAAAAAAAATTGGTTTATTTAACAGTTACTCCAAGAGCGCGCGTTGGATATGAGATGGTAAATAGCTGACGAGGCGCGTATCGCCGAGTTGGCTATAAATCATCTCATATCCAACAAGCGCGAATGGAATAATTGTTTTATTAAATTTAAATAGTTTTCTAAACTCTTCCATACTTAAAAATAACAGCTAAATTTTATTCAGAACCTATTTTTTGGCTTTGCAAACACTACAGTCAGTTTCCATATTTGGTGAACTTCGAATATGAGCTGATAACCGAGATTGAATGAACCAGTCAGAACGCGTGAATCGCAACAATCGAGATTGAAAATTTAGTAACTTTTAATATTGCAATAAGGAACACTTATTTTCATTAATGGTAGTTTTTGTAATCTATCTAGCCTTAGATACTGCTCTTACGTTTAAAAAAAAATTTGTTCGTTTTTACAATGCGTAAACAAGATTGCAACCAAGGATCGTGCGACGCAATCATTTATGCCAGCTGTCCTCGAGGAAGAAGCACTTTGAGAAGTGACGCGGTTGAACCAAAGACCACGTTTGCGTGACTTCTCTAGAGGGGGTGCCAAGCGGAATACTCTGAGCCCGACTGAACAACACTGAGACAAAATATGTATTTATTTGTATAAATACAAAATTTAGTATACCAAAAACTGCATTTATTGCATTGCAAATGATCGCCAGTGGTGTGTCTAAATTTTGTAAATATGTATGAGGTCTAATAAAATTGAACTGAATTGAATTGAATATAACGAGTTTACGATTCATCATGCCTCGAAGGTTTATCAACTTCACAAACGTTTTGTGTATATAAACAGGAATTCTTAGAAGCCGACCAATTTCCCGCTCGATTAATCAGTTGCATTTTGGTATCAAGGATAAGGACTGAGCCATAGACCCTATGCATAGGTACCGGCCATTAAAACGTTATTTTGTCGAGCACAAGTAGCCTCTTTTGCGTAACATAGTATTATTTTGAAATTCTACCACAAGAACAAGACTAGTTGCGTTAAGTTGAATGTATAATATAATATATATAAAAGAATATAATAAATCACCTCCATTTATGTATAGGGCCTATTGGTTCCAGTTTAAAAACAATTGAATTAAATTGAATTGACAAGTGGCATTTAATTTAGCCCGGTAGCGTCATTCAGTATAAAAATGTCATTTCAACAAGTACTAGTGCAAGCACTCCATGACTGTTTTCGTCAAAATGAATTTAGAAAGCCTTTAATGTATGGTCTTGCTTATGGATTGTGAAATACTATGAGCTATTAAAACAGCATCCGTGCTCTGAAACCACGAAAAGTATCCGAATTCTGGCATTTTCCTTTGCATCTAAAGGTGGCTCACCCCGTTGTTTGACGAACACCATTCGATACCAAGTTTACCCGACGAATTTGATAGTTATCACAAGATGAGAAAGAGCTTTTTATGAGGCAACAGGGATGTTCTAAGAAGTGGAGTTACGCGTGCACTTTACAGATGAAATTGACTAGCAAAAAACTTTGAAGAACTGCTTCAGTAGTTTACCAACGCTAGATTCACTACATTCAACATTTACCAAAGAACAGCAACAACAATGTTATATCTTACTTTGCACTCGGGTCGGGCTGGAACTTGGCTTGTGACTGAGCTTGAGCTGACTCTTCATCTTCTTGAAAAAGCCTGTTGATTATTGCATCTGCGGTATCACGCACGGTTAATAGTTGAGGTACAAGCCAATTTCGTTCCCCCGAGCTTCGAGGGTTTTGTTCCGGCGCCGCTGCCATACCTTTAGTTTGCAATCGATCACAATATTTGCAAAAACAGTCACATCAGAACCGAACATTAGTAATGATGAAATGATTTTGCAACATAGTTGCCAGCTTCTTCCCGGAAAATTTGGATTATGCAAAGGTGACAGAAACCACCTGGTCATTGAGCCATGGCATCAGTTAAACCAATGAATATGAAGAGCCTTATAGAATCGAGACGAAAGTCTTCTAAAAAATACCTTGGCTCAGCAGTTTTTAAATCGCAAAGAAAAGTGTTTTTAAAAACCAAATTTGAAACGGAAAGTGAAAAGGCTTTCCACAAATATCAATTTCTTTATACTGATCAGGTTGTGTTGACCTTGTTTGTGACAATTCTAAGAATGAAGGAATATTAATATCACAATTGAGTCGCTTCCGCCTTGGTTCCGGGAATCAAAATTTTTGCTGGGAAAGTGAACTCGAAAAGAGTACAAAAAACCAAGTTTACCCCACGAATTTGATAGCTCAAGACGAGAAAGAGCTTTTTATGAGGCAACAGTGATGTTCTAAGAAGTGGAGTTACGCGTGCACTTTACAGATGAACTTGACTAGCAAAAAACTTTGAAGAACTACTTCAGTAGTTTACTAACGCTAGATTCAGTGAGTTAAAGTTATAATTTTTCGAATTATTCGCTTGAGTTTGAATAACTTGACTTAAAGTTTAAAACATTTCTACCGAATTCTAACGTCTAAAGTTTATGACATGGGTTTGATTCGCCCCTAAGTTTTGCCCCGGCGAAACATTTATTTCTGAGTATTTAAAAAAATTGTCAAAATGTTTAAAGGTTTAGTTAAATTGGATTTGACTAACAGAATAGGCCAGACAATTCTAGATCTATTCTGAGAACTAAAGGGTTGGGTTAAAGAAACTAGGTTGCTTTAAATTTTGGGGAATTGAAAACAACGAAATATGCTAAATCTTTGGTAAAAAATTGAAAGTGTTATGTTATATGATCATGCGAGGTGAAAATTTTACGATTCGAACAGCACACCATGGTCATTCAACAGGTCTGTATATTCCTAAAATACTTTGTAGTTTTGCACAAAGCCCAGCTTGCAATAACAAAACTTGTTTCTTTTCTGCGAATTGAATCGAACTTGAGATACAATTGTGAATTATAATTTACTTTGAATTCGAGCCATGAATCAGCCAGGCTGCTTCCTAACCTCTTGAATATTTCGTTTCTGAAGTATATTCACTTCTTGCCCTCTAGAAAGAACCCATTCATTCCGCTGTCATTCAAATAATCTTGATAGAAGAAACTTGAAATGACACTTACAAACTTGCAGCGATTTCCAAAGAGTTGCTATGTTTCGAAACACCTTGATGATGCACCGAAAATGTAAACAAACATGCCAATAGTAACCTAATGGATGTTTAGTATTATTAGTAGGTAATGCGTTGTCACAAGGGATACTGGAACTGCATGGTAAGGAGTTATTTTTTTGAGAACGACCTGGATAGATTAGATTTTGGAGAAAAACAATCGAAAGTGAAAGGAACTTAAGTTTCGATACAGTTACTAGCCTAAGGGATTTTTTGATTCTAAGAATAACAGCTGGCTTATTTGGTAACCTCGTCATCTCTTTTCCGGGAAAAGTTGCGTGACTTCAGCCATTGCGACTACAGAATCATTTTCGTATAGAGTAGTTTAATGAGAAGATATCTTTAAAAAGGTTGTTTTATCCCAGGGTAGCGGATTTTGGAGCAGAAACCTAGTTTCGGACAAGACGAGAAAGCTGGAAAGGAAAGAATAGGAGTCTACAATGTGTGGTGAGTAATTCTTGACACTTTCTTTCTGCTCATGACAAGTACATATGTGATATTGATTATTTAATTTACTGTGAACTTAGCTAGCTGGAGGCACTGAAAGGTAATGTTCCAATTTCTGTACCAAAGAAAGATCACCAACACTTAAGAACATATCTAAACTTTTTTCTAAATTTATTGCATTAAAGAGGGTTTTAAGTTTTATGCAAAACGCGTAAATATGAAAGAATGGTGCGACTACAATTTCAGATCATCTCATACCATGCTATTCCATATAAACTACACCTAATCTATGTTAGACTATCCAGTCCAATAATACATTGTTCTCTATCCATACCTGCTACTTTTTTTAAAAAAATGAACAAGTTTTATATTTTTCAGGTATTCTATTTAGCTAACTGTCGTTCACCATCAACTGTTTGTTTGTTGAATGATTCATAACTAGATCCTACTGTTGCTCGTTCTAGGGAAAAAAATTGAACTTCTTGTTCAAAGATGTAACACAAGGCCAATATCTCATTGCAATAATAGATAATGGTGATAGACAAATACAAAACAATACAATAATGATAAAAATGACATCAAATGCGACATATTTGTAACGTGTGAAAACCGTAAAGTCCTTAGATTTTAAAAATCTTATATATATCATTAAGGAACAGACTAAACAACGAAAACGAACGAACAAGTTGACGCAAATTACTTAAAACACAAAAAGTGCAAGGACAAGAGCTAATTAATACGAAGATGTAAAAAACGAGGTACTTGACAAAAAGCGCATTTATAGTTGCTTATCTGGTGCAAGTTATTGCATCCCTAGTTTATACATTGTAAAAACCAATTCTGGCTATTGACAAAGACTGACACCGGCTTTTTATCTCTGACATCAGCGGCTCTAGAAACCTCGATGCAGGACCTGTTCCTCAGACCCAAGACAAGTTACATCGCGGTAGTTGCCATCGATTTCGGAACAACGTACAGTGGGTTTGCCTTTGCTTTCAAGCATAAAGACGGAGAGGGTGGCATTCATATGAACCGTGACTGGGGTAACGATCAGGGAATCGGCACTCCTAAGGCACCAACTTGTCTGTTGCTGAAACCAAACGGAGAATTTGATTCATTTGGGTATGAAGCAAAGGAAAACTATGCAGCTTTAGACGAAGAGGATGTTCCACGGTACTTTTACTTCGAAAGGTTTAAGATGACACTACACAGATCATCGGTACCGCTTTTTTTTATTCTTGTTATTTGATAATCAACTGTAGCACTAAACTTGATTAATTGTTACGAACTATTTCTAATAAAGATTAGAAATTTGGCAATAACTAGCACCATACTTTTGTTGTTTACTAGACTCTTAACAGGGAAACAGTTTTGACCGCAAAGAACGGGGAAAAAATGAAAGCTCTAACAGTATTTGCCCACTCGATGAGGTATTTGAAAACACTGGCTATTGATGTAATCCGAGAAAGAACTGGGGACGATCGGTTCAGTGCAAGTGATATCCAATGGGTGCTAACAGTTCCTGCTATCTGGACGCAAGCTGCAAAACAATTCATGCGGGAAACTGCTTATGAGGTATAACGAATTCAAGCTAATTCAATAGTCCCTTAGTTTTAATGCTTCATTTGTTTCAACAAGGAAACTTCTGTGGCAAATGATTTATCTTCGGTATAATAAGAGTTGCTTTGCCTTTTTTGCCAGCTCATCAAAAAAATATGCCATCGACGGCTCAAATAAAGCACAAATATATTAGGTTGAATATTTTACATCTATCTCTTTCATTTTTTATGATCACTTATATTGTGGCAATATCTATTCGTGTTCACTTTTATTTTTCTGAAACGTGACACAATTCTAAATCTTTAGAATCAAATCATTGTTGCACACGTTAGAACTATGTTTTCTGAAATTTCCAAGGCAGGAATTGCTTCAGAGGACGATCCCGAACAGCTTATCCTCGCCCTTGAGCCGGAAGCTGCCTCAGTGTATTGTAGAGAAAAAAAGAGAGAGAGAATTTCAGTCCGAAGCGGGAGATTCGGCCGTATCGGATGTGCTTGCAGCTCCTGGCTCCAGATACCTTGTGATAGATATTGGAGGTAAGTAATCCACTAAAATTACCAGAAAGGTGTTCTCTAAAGGCATTGCCTCCCGAATGGAATGCTATTTAGTTTACAGAATAGGTTTTCGGGATCAATATTGATTCCACGTTTGCTTCAAAGTTGATAGTCTGATGAAACAACAATTAAAAACGCAAACAACTCCTTTCCAATCAACGTGCAAGTTGAAGTGAGCATAAAAATGAGCTGAAGATTATGCAAAAATGAAGTCTAAAATAACTCAGCAGATTCCTTAAAATCTTTTGGCAGCCATGTGACGTCATATGACGGACCATTACACATTATAAGGGGAACAGTTCAATCAGAGACTCAAATTGTACACATGCAGTCGAACTGCAAAAAATACCGGAGCAAGACCCCGCAGGAATCTAGAGCCTTCCTTCTTTTAAAACTCTTTCTAACCGCTTATTTTCTGCTTTAAAACAGGCGGTACTTTGGATGTGACGGCACACGAAGTATTGAAAGGTGGCAACATTAAGGAGATCCACAAAGTGACAGGCGGACCATATGGCGGCACAAATGTCGATCAAGAGTTTGAAAATCTTCTCAACAAGTTATTTGGCAGACATTTCGTGACGAACAATTGACTTCCTTTACTTAATGAGTGAATTTGAAATGAAGAAACGAGGAAGAAGGGCGTTTGAGAACAATACTACGCGTCTACGTTTGCCTCGTAGTTTTTTGACCCTCCTGTCCGACTTTGGGCACCCTGACCCAAACAAAGCCGTTTTCAAACACTAAAAACCACAGGAAGTCAAAATCCATAACAGTGATTACCTATGCTTGGGACCAGAAATTATGAAGCAACTCTTTACGCCAGTACTGAAAGGAATCGAGGATCATCTTAAGTTGTTGCTAAAGGAAAAGCCCCTAAAAAATGTCAAGTTCTTCTTCCTTGTTGGCGGGTTTGCTGAGTCGGTACTTCTTCAAGATTCAATTCGGAAAAAATTTCAAAGTCAATACCATGTCCTGGTTCCGAATTATGCTAGCATTGCAGTAGTGCAGGGAGCAGTTATGTATGGCCTCCGTCCAACGATTTTTACGTCCCGGATAATGAAAACTACCTACTGTTATCACGAGTACAGGTATTTTGACGAGTCAATCCACCCCCCTTCAAAACGCTGTGTGATAGAAGGAGTTGCTTGTTGTAAAGATTGTTTAGTTGTCATTGTCAAAGAAGGTGAAGCTGTGGAAATTGACGAGGCAAGACATTTTGCCAACCGACGACCACTTAGAAGCACACAAACCGCTGTTTCCTTTGAATTTTACACTTCCACCTCGACAAATCCACAGTTTACCACAGACCTGGAAGTTGGACCATCCATCGGTAGTGTTGAGGTATCTTCCCCTGACACATGGAAAGGGACTAATCGAAATATTGACCTTTGCGTGTATTTTGGCGGCACTGAAATAAAAGCGGTAGCGATTGACAAGACAAGTGGAATTAGAGCAACAACTACTCTTGATTTTCTTTGCAAATAACTAAGTTCATTGACTGGAAATGCAGCTGCTCAGAGAGAGAATTGTTATCACATTATATGATGTGTATAAGATTCAGCAGTAACAATGAACTCAGTCTAACTTTAACAACTCAAGTAAGCAAAGGTGAAGGTACAATTTTTCATGGTTATTAATTTTTGTTGTATAAGTTAAACCCAAACTGCGTTTTACAGAAACACTGAACATATAGTATATTGTACGGTAATGGCTAGGTGCTTCAATACTGAATGGCTAACGATGTAGCCTTAAAGACAAACCAAAAGGATGAAACTACCTAACTACTAGAGGAAACTGACTTTCGATTTGATCTTAAAAGCTTAGATTCGTAAACACTTACCCAGAGTCCTAGAATTCGTTGCGGATTCAATCGGTTACCTAACAGGAAGTTGCTCTTGACATCAGATCATTTCAATTTAAACTAGTCTGTGATAAGGAGATCAGCTGCTAAACTAGCAGTTAATTAGTTGATCAAATCTTTAGCTGAAGATTGTCTTCTTTTTTCTCTCTTTTTTCAGTTTAAGGCTACCTTCTACAAACCAATATCTGATAGAATAATCAAAACCTTAGTTAAACATTTATCGAGGTGTGAGAGGTTTCTTTTGATTCTCCCTTACAACTATATCAGTTCGGCCAGCCAATACTTGAATATTGTTTTTTCAATTTTTTTGATTATTTGATCTGTTTCTGCATGGTCTGACCCATACTTTTAGAACTTTTAGATGAAGCTGGGTTTAAAACATAGAAAGTGCTCTTTACTGCATGCAGCATAGCGGTCATAAAATGTAAAACGCTAGTGTAAAATATGAAAAGGTTTTAAAATGCTACACTTTTAAAGTTTCACGTTATACAATCATCAGATAGCTGATTAAAAATTCGGAGTTACTGACTTTAAAAATAGGTGCCAAGTGCTAATTAAGTGATAGCCCTTTTGTCTCTATTAAAATTTGATGAATAGAATTTGTTCTCGTGTCTACATTTGGATATAAGTTCTAATTTTGATATGGTAAATTGAGGACTTCAGGGTTGCATGGATGCGTTCAAAAACATAAAAAGTTTCTCTGCGAGGCATAGATACCAGCGCTTAGAATTGTTTGAGCATGGTCTGGCTTTTGATGCAATGGACCACTGGCTCCATAAATGTACGTGTTTGGAGAGGTTTGTACTGTTTCGATACTTTTCGTGCCTAAAAGACTGTGTACCCCCATTGAATCTTTGTTTAAAAGAGTTCTCTAGATCTGTTAAGTCGAAGTAAACCTTGTCATCGCTTATTAATAAGTTTAGTTCTCTTAGTAGATACAATATGGCGTCTATTTTCACCTTCCAACATACTCGTCCGAAAAAACTGGTTTGAATGCCCCGGAATCCTTAGAAATAAGGTCCAAGGCATAACATACTCGAGTGAAGAAAAAAAAATTGAGCCCCAAGGATCATCCATGTTTGATAATCCTATACCCCGTAAATTGCTATGTTGCCAGCATGGTGAGTCCCGGTGGTGTGGTTGTTGTCACGCCTGACTAGTAACCAGGAGACGTGGGTTCGAGTCCCGTCCGGGGCATTCAAACCAGTTTTTTCAGACGAGTATGTTGGAAGGTGAAAATAGACGCCATATTGTATCTACTTTGTTGTAATTCCCTTCCTAGCCAAATGTGTGTGGTTGAGTTCTCTTACGGCCGCCTTGTATGCTAGACTACTAGTTTGAGATTCACTTTGTAGGGGGAACAGATTTTTTTTTTTCTGCTGTGACCTGGTTTACTGTTCGTAATGGCCTTTCTTGGAAGATTTCTTTGTCGCGTCCTCTGCATGTTTGGCATACAGCTATAGCTTATTTTTATAGTGTTTTTATTGAAAATCTTGTGCTGTTTGGATCCAGTTGGGAAATCCTTGTTTACTAGTTTGATGTTTGTGCAGACGTTCTAGTCCAGACGGTATTTCCCTTTTTTTGGATTTGCCGACGTTTTAACCATTTTTTTCCTGTAGACCATTTTTCCGTGTAGAGCATTTATCGCCATTTTTAAACTCAGTTACTCTGATTTTTTAATCAGTTACCTAATGATCGCGCATAGCGTGAAACTTTAAGATTAAAACTTTTTATATTTTACACTAGCATTTTACATTTTATATCTTTTTAATTTTAGATGTTATCTTTAATTCAGACCCCAACATTCAGTATTAGCCAGATTTCTCAACTATGAGATTTTTTCTAATTCCTCCTGCTGGAGATATTTAAGTTCTATCTCAAGTTTGTCTAGGGCTACTAGAGGTTCTCACAGCGGAGTCGATCCTGGTTAGAGTAGAAAGCTAAACAACGAAACAAGTAAGTTTTCAGTTTTTTACACTAAATCATTTGTTCCAAATTTCTCAAAAGCAATTTAAAAAATAAACATTGCTCTTAGCTTCCTCCTTATCAGTGCTTTAATGGGGATTAGTAATATCGAGATTATTTTAAGACATGTTTGTGAAATCATAAACTTTATTAATGCTTTCTCGAACTTCCTTGAGAAACTAAGAAACACATAAAGTTCAAAGCTTTGTGCACTCTAACAAACAAACTAGGGCAGTCATTTTTATACTGCTTCGTTAGCTTTCCTACACACTTTACTTAAAATCATATTAATTAATTAAACAGTTCAAAATTCGATAGAGAACGAAAAACTCTTGACTTTGTCTATACAGCCAAATAGAGAATATCGATTTCTAGAGAACACGAAACAATCGAAAATGCCCTATCCTTTGCAACTAAGAGTATAGATATATTTTTTTGTCAAAGCAAATTTTGAAAAGTCCTATCAAAGTTCAGAGTATTTTTTTTTGAAGTTCCATTACGAAATTGGTTTCGTATACTTCCGGTATATATTCTACCCTTTGGTTAAGTAACACTGTCATTTCAATCTACAAACTTCTTGGTTTTCCCGAGGGAACTTACCAAAGCTATTAATAGGCATTCTATAAAAGTTTGAAACAAAAAAAAAAAGTTCTAATAGTCTTTTATAAATGTCTCTAAAAGATTACAACTTCATATCTTCAGGGTGTTTTGAGAATAACTTTCCCCTTTTGTAAGACTTTGTTTCCAACATGAAGAATAGGCCACAAATAACAAGCAATTTCAGGACGCATATTTATGCTTGTCTGAACAGGATGACAACCCTCATGAAGCTTTTCGTCAAGTTCAAAGGTTTCATAGTGAAGCTGCAGCGGGGGCATTTGAGTGACCATCCGCCAGGCAAGCGAAACGCACTTTTCTATGTAACTTCTTAAAATGACGACCAACCGCTCTTTGTATGAAGGAAGGTACGGGTAAGGATAAGCACCCAACCACTTTGTTTTTAAGCTTTGTTCTGTACCCTATCAAAATTACAAAAACAGCATAAGCCCTTTTAACTTACATTTAACTAAACTAAAAAACGGATACATAACATACACGTCAGCAAACAAATACAGCGAGTTGCAAGACAATGGTATTTTACTAACATGTAATGAAAGATTTAATTGATTTAATGAGTTCCAAGCAAAAATATAAAAATTGCGATATTTTTCCCTTTTTTTTTTTTTCCCGACCGACTGACCCTTCAAACTATGATTTATGAAAAAGAAAAATCCTCGCCACCGGAAACTAAGTTGGTCTGACCTAAACGCAAAAACTATTTCCCTGTCCGGTAAAGTACGTCTTGCGCGCATGATGGATTTTTTAAGAAATAGCGCTATGAAAATGTATTAACATTATTATTATTATTATTATCATCATTATTATTATTATTATTATTATTATTATTGTTATTATTATTATTATTATTATCATCATTATTTCTTTAAATTGATCCAAAATGAGCTGAAGTATTTACTCACCGACACACTTAAGAACTTTTACAAAAACTAGTGTACCTCACTTTACTGCTCTGATGTTCAATAAATTTTCACTTCGTTTTGGTACAAGGAAATGGAATCGAAAACTACAATAATGGCAGAAATTTCATATGTGAATACATATCTTAACAAAAAAAAGTATAGAATGGAAAGTTAACACTCTTAGAGAGTCACTTTGAGGCTCTATGTAAAGTGAGTAGAACAATCGTCTATTGATATGATATAGTGGAACGGGGCACAAAAATATACAGTAAAGTAACAGATGTATGTTAACTTAGGACACTAGTTTTAAAGTTTTTGATTTAACGTTAATAGATAAATAAGGTAACAGTACTTGAGCAATTTTTTGTAATAAATTAGTTTTTTTTGTCTTACCTCAACTAGAATTGTAATAGAAGAGGGATCAGCATTTTTTTCTTTTATCACCAGCAACATTCCATTCACAATATCCTCAATTTGGGCCGCAAGATCTGTGTTCGCTACGTCTTCTCTCTTAATGTTGAGGTAAAAGTTCTGCAGCGGGGACATATTGATATACTGAAGAAGTTAAAAATTGATTAACTTTTTTTCTTTTCTCGAAACAAACGTTTAAAACTTGGCTTTTCAATCTTTTGAGCATTTTTGTTCATAATTAAGAAAAAAAAAGCATGTTAAGAGCTAGAGACTTTGTCGAAACGAGTTGTTACACATGTTGCAGACTGATCGAACAATCACGACAAATGTAATAAATTCTTTAAAAAAAGGTCAGCATTTGCGAGACAGCATTTTTGTATATGAAAATAGTGTATATTGTTTTTGTTAATTGTTCTTATTACTTGATAATACAAGAATATTTAAAATTCTCCCGTTAATTTTAGAGATAGTGTAAAGTAAAGCCATACCTAACTGAAGAAATGTTGTCAAAACCTTGCACATGTACACCAATGCAAACAGGAATCGATTGTATTGGTTTCAACCTAATTACCTTGTATCTTGTCCACTGCCGTCCAGTTCTTATAGCATCCGAGATCAGATACGAAGCATTTCTCCTCGAGATATCACGAAAACCTTCTCGAACTGCAATTGCAACTTCGTAGGATGTCTGTAAATTCAACATCAAAATTATACTACTTAATTCTGGTTTTTAATCGACTGTATATCTTCTGTCCAAAAACCTGCCTATAACTTTCTTTTATTAACCCTCTCCTTCTGGTGCCACCCCCACCCCCCCCCTCCCCTTTATGGAGTGGAGGGGAAGGGGGTTTGTACACCCTCCCCCCCCCTTAGTTTTCTCAGAAATTTGGTAAGCAATTAGTCCAACCTTTCTTGATGATCGATCAGTATCTCAATTAACTTTAGTTTGCATATATTCACTTTAGGTTTGCATATAAGTTTCAAATCAAGTAGAAAGAGATGCAAACGGTTAAATGTTGGAGCTCATCTTTTTACTTGAAAGACTAAAGAGAATCCGATCCCGTATACAACCTTGATAGCTAAGCTCTTATGCACGTAGAGTTCCCTGTTAAAATCTGGTTATAGAGTAGTATTTGTGAAATAATAAATCATCAAAATAATGATAAATAGAATATTCATCCACAATAGTCATTCAGAATATTCATCCATATCGCCAAAGGGCGGTTTTTAGTAGGAACCTGCAAATAAAAACAATGAAAACAAAACCGCAACCAAACTTAGTGATTGTTACACCAAATCAAGACTATAATGTAATCTACGAGACCTGAAAAACCTCATAGAAGTATTCAATAACAGGCAGAAATGGGCCGCGATGATTTCAAAGGGTCGCCCTACCCTAAGTTTTCAACCGATTGCGTACATATTTCACGACTATCCACAAATTTATCGCCAACGAGCCAGCCGAGCGAAGACGCGAGGCTGGCGAGGCGGCAGCTCATAGAGCCGTGCGAGGCGCAAAAATTCT
>JAOBAT010105257.1:0-15302 GCA_026413305.1 Hydrozoanthus tunicans
CTCTTGTAAACAGGAAATGGAACTTGATGATACGTGTCATTTTTCACAGTCATGACAAGCTAATTTCCTTTTCAGCATTAGGGAAAGCCTAAACCTAGCTTCTTCTTCCTACTACCTTTCAACAAAAACAAATATTCCTGTTTTAAACAAAACATTTTGAGACAAAAAGGAAAAAAACAAAATTGAGGTAAAAACACAATTTTGTTTATTTACAATATTCGCCTCAGGGGCAGGGATTAACCAACAGAGCACAACTCCAATAACGGGTTAATTTAAGTATTCTTTTGGCTAATTGTTCCCACTCAACAGTTTTTGTTTTCATTTATTTTCATCGTCTACCAATTCATTTTACTGCACGTACTAAAGCCGGCAGTTATTTCCTTCAAAATTTACTTTTGTAGCTTTAAACACCTCAACGTCGTCGTTTAATAGGTAGCTTACAATTATAAGTACCATATTGCTCTTCAAAGTTTGCGTTGTATTTCAGCCTTGCAAAGGAATTTTTTTTGTACAAAACCTCAAACACTTTTAACTCTGTTAGTTAATTATAGCCTCAGAATCCACGGCACCTAAAAAAATCAAACTTGAAAACAAGTTGATTACCTTTGCGGTTGACATAGTTTTCTTTTTAGGTTTAGAACGATCGTAGCTCAATTCTTGTGTCGACTTTTCTTGCAATGGAAATCTTTGCAACGACCTGTTTTTACCATAAGAAATATTTCTCCGTGACCAGTTATATCTTCCCCACTGTTCGCTTGGAACTGAAGCTACACTAGCGCATGTTGCAAGTTAAAGTTATGCGGTCTCAGCTAATATCTCAGTTGGCATTAATCACGCATAACCTTTGCTTCCATTCCATCACACAAAATGATTGATGAATTGGCGATATTGAGGTAAAACCCAGTAGGCAGTCGTTTGGTATGAAAATCGATTTACAGTATTTGCCTTAAAATATGCCCGTTACTTTTTTTTTTTTCCAAAACAAAAATATCTAGTAAATGCGAATAGCATAACCATCAGTTGTAACCGACATACACGTTTTTTTATGAAAAATAGCTATTATCTAATATTTAGTTTTACTGACTGAGTTTCGATCTTTAATTACTGAAGTAATCAGAATGAATAAAAACTGTTTAATTTGCAGGTTTACAGTCCTTCAATCCAGTCATTGGCTAAAATTGTACGTTATATAGTACACGTATACTTATATACCCTGAAGTCAGTTCCTTACAATGTACGTGTATTGCAATGCTTTAGTCTAAATTTTGTTCGATTTAAACCACACGCGCAAATGCGAACAGTTTAGGAACAATCAGTTGAGGCTCGATTTGCCGAAAAAAATAAAAGAAAACAATGATCGGCCAAATTTACTTGCTCTTACATTAAAAAAAGCATGCACCTTTTTACACGCACTTAATAACACGGGTTTACTAAGCTGAATAACAAAAACGTGTTGCAGATCAGTTACGCGGTGATTGTCAACGCGGATGAGGATGATCACGGAAAGACTGCGTGTGCGGTACTTTCAACGCGGATGCCATAAAGGCTTTCTAAAGAGGGGTCAATTAACGCGGTTAGGACCTTCAAACCTTCATATGGTATCAACTCACTTTACGCTCGAGCTTCAGTTAATAAACAGTGTTTTACATGAAGTTTATGAAAAGGTATAAGAGGTAAAACTAGAAAAACAAAAGCCAAAATTACATGCAGTTCTACGATACTTGAGAGCAACGTAGCTAAAAGTAATCTTCAAAGATGAGAACGTCGCAGAATTACCATCGACAATACTTATAAATTTACGTAGAAAGTGAATAAAGTTTAAGCGTGGTTAAAAATATATATACTTTTTTTAAAACCGAGTTACACGATGTACCGCGTTAGATGTAAAATGGCATAGCTTGGTACGTGTTAGGTATGCTTGTAAGGATTAGCCCGTTGTAATTGCTTCCCATACGTCGTTTCGCCCCTTCCTCCTGTCAGAAAGGTTCATACCTAGCTAAGACCTGCGGAGTAACGCCGGTGGGCTCTTTAACTTTGCGTAGGGGAGGGGGTTCTAGCTTTGTCTATGATAACAACAAATTTTCTTTAGTCTAACGCTTTATAATTTTCACTGAAAAGGTATTTCATCTGATGCTTCATAAGAAGACAGGCATTGAACAGCACTGATTTCAAGATTACTGACGTTATTGTTAAAATTGCGATTTCTAAGAAAGATATACAAACAATCAAGCTGTGTAATGCGAGATAAAATTTTCATATCCTGTCAAAAGTAAACCCAGCTGATTGTAATGAAATTAAGGATTTAAAAAAGGATTTTTTTTATATTTCCCTCGTATATATAGAAGCTTGTTTTAGACAAATACGTACGCTTTGTTTTCACAATCGCGTATAAACCCTTGGGATGGTCAAGTTTTGCTAAAGGTTTTTATGTCGTGTTATAGTCAAAATCACACAGAAAAAAGTAAATCAGCAAAACTGCCACGATATGTAATTTCTAGTATCCTGTTGTAACACACAGGACGAAATAAGACGTTTACGGATGCTGATTTACAGCGGAAACGTTCAGTTAATTCAAGTTTCCGTCGCGCGAAACTCGCGTTTCCGTCAACTTAAATGCGACGTTGTTATCTTAAAAAGTTAATGTAACTCAGTTCCATGCAAATTCTAAGTCCGATGTCAAAAAAACGGCAGCTCAACCCTAAAATAACTTTATATATGTACTCCATGCAAAATGTACCGCTCGCCTTTTCTGATCTTTTTGCCATCCCCATTTTCTTACAAGATGCTCAGTTTCAAAATGTTTTGATAAATGTAAAAATAAAACATTTTTGGTATTTACTTAATAAATTCAGCTAAAATTTGTTTGCAACATTGATCGATATCGACGCGAGGCCAATTTCAGCAGACATTGTGCCGACTGTAACATAGCTGGTTTCGTGAAACTTTTTTTTTTCAATTTCCATTCGGAGAAAGTTTTATTAAAGGTAGAACTGCTTTCTCTCTCTGCAACAGTTACACCGATCGAAGTTGGAATGAAATAAGAGATTAACTGTGTAACTTCACTTTGTTAAATTTCTCTCGCTCGGTCTTGTTCCGCCACGTTGCGCAAGCCAATCAACGTTCCCATTACAGGGTGGAACGCCTAGTGAAAGTTGAATGCATCGTTGTTACACAAAAGTTTTAGCTCAAAATTTCGTCGTGTAACAGCGGCTTAACATACCTTAGAAGTAGACGATCTGACTAAACCGATCATTATACACATACAAACTTGTGTGTTCTTAGGCACCGTACTTGCATTCAAACACGACAACCCAGATAACGTTGAAAAACCGTCTTGCAAAGAGTAGATTTATGAAACTTGCTAAAGTCGTACAAAACTACACAATTTAGAACTTGTGGTTACTACAAGTGTCATTATGAAAACTCCCGCAGACAATGTTTTGTAACTTCAGATTTTAATCACCTTTTCCGATTTTTTTTTCCAAGATCAACCACCTAAAAAGAGGAAAGAACACCGTTGTTTTAACGAGATTACCACATTTTTTTCTGCATCTTTCTTGATTATCTAAAAGGTGCTATTTATTGTGCTGAACAACGTATAATTTTTGTCTACACTCTTTGATACATAATTAGTTTGTGTTTCACACAACACCAAGAGAAACCAATCCGTAAAGCCTATCTGTTTCAGGCCGTCATCTTTTCATCTCAAATTAAAAACAATATTAAGAAAATTACACCTGCATTGAGAGGCGTTTTTTCTCTTGTACTCTTCTAAAGGGACATCTATGTGCTACTTGAGCTCTCATTCTACTAGTGATATTTTGTTACAAACAATACATAATGAGCGTTGTTGCAAAATGTGGTTGCTGAATTAACACAGTGCTACCTGTCGCACAAATCCAAACGAAAATCACTGTCTTAAAGTTTTAGACAAAAACAAGATTTAATTACTAAGGTTTTTTTTTGCAGTAGAAACCCCAAACTTCAAAGTAGTTACTGCCCTCCAGCTCGGCCAGCAGCGTTAAAGATAAATTTATAAAAGGAGCAATACAGCTTTCATCACTACAGTACAGCGTTCGTCACTACAGTACAGCGTTCATCACTACAGTACAGTTCTACTATTGCACTATTCATCGATAGCCTGATTGTTTTTCTTTATGGTTTTGTTAATCCAGTCAATATACGTAGCTGTTCGAGTGTAGAATCCATACTTGTTCTTTACTCCACAACCTTCTCCCCAACTGACGATTCCGACTTGAGTCCACCTGTAGTCGTCCAATTTCTTTACATATCTTTCCCTCACAAAAGCTCCCCCGGAATCGGCGTGACAAGTATCATTTCCACCTTCTTTTTCACCAGCACAAAACATGAGTGTCATATTAGTAAACGAATGAGTACTCTTCTCGCAAACCTCGTTTCTCTGCACCGGTAGCGCAGTGTGCAAAAGAACGTTCGTACGTTTGGCCTTTGGCTTCCGCTGGCCAACTCGTAATTTCTCTGTTACTCCCCAACCTGCCACGAACCCATGCGTCTCAGCTATTGCTAAATCTTCTTTTGAGTCTTTAGGAAGACAAATTGTTCGTACGTATTTATTAAGTTTGGCTTTTTTCCGAAGCTTTATTAGTGCTATGTCGTGTTTAAGTAAAAAAAGATTAAAACCTTGATGGATAAACACTTCGTCTGCTGTTATCCGTTGCTCCGGCGTTTGTTTTTCCTTTTTGTTAAGACGATGATCTCCGGCTTTAATGAAAAAGCTGAAAGATACACAGGGAAATAAGATTGATACATAAATAATACTGATCTAGGCTCTAAATACTCCTGGCTGTCCAGTGCCTGTGTTCTCCTCAGTAGTTACTCTGTTTTTTGTGATTTTTATATAAGTTGTTCTTGCACAAATTAATGCAATAGAGATACTACTGTCTTAAATGTCCAAATTGGCGGAGCGTTCAAAAACGTGACTACTCACTCGCTTTGAAGTCATATGCTAGTTTTCTCCTTTCTACAATTATATAGCTCCTAACTGAACGGAGAGATCAACAGGCCAAGGCATTAAGCAGGCAGAGCTTACTTTGGTTGCTTTGTTTTGATACGTTCGCAGAAGAGTAGTGGTAGCGGCAGCGTGCAAACATTACGGATAGTAAATTATTATAAACAAAAAACTGGATATTCAATTTTAATCAACTTGATTGGTTCCCTACTCACTGTATACATGCTCATTTCATATACAAGCTCTTGACCATATATGGGAAACAGCCGCGAAAACCAAAACCAGAACCGTGTTTACAATTTTTCTTGCCCGAAAAAAATCAAAACAATTGCGGAAAACTCGAGATTTGTGGAGGTTTCGAGCGGTGAAATAGAGAGACCCCTTAAAGATCCCATTCCCAGCAACACTAAACGTGCTGCAAAATATGACATGAAACTGTTTTACAGTGAGAACAACTGTAAGCTGAATTTCAAAGCGTCTCTTCGACACATTTTGAAATTAAATTGTTTACAAGTTTGGAAAAAAAAGTTTCAGCAGAGTATTTGATTCATACATCCAGTTGTTTGTTTCTAATAAAACAATCATTCCACTCACGCTTGTTGGATATGAGGTGAAATAGCTAACTCAACGCTTCGCCCCTTGTCGGCTAGCTATCACCTCATATCCAACGCGCGTGAGTGGAATAATTGTTAATTAACCAAAGGTCAATCACAATTTTAGTTATAAAACTTAATTGTGCAAATCTCCCATTCTAATCAAACCTTACGTATGTTTTGGTAATGCATGCATCACATATAAGACAAGACTGCGTAGTCATCTCTTTTCTTACCTTAAATCTACCTGTCGTTCATCACCCTTGAAAAAGCAATGGGCAGCTGTGAGTACCCAATTTTCTGCAATAAGACTTCCACCACAATGAGGAAGGGGTTCCGAGCCATCTGCTGTTTCAAGATGTAAATCATTGTTCAGGACCACACAATACCATCACTTGATAATATAATCTATCTAGCTATCTGAGGATGATCATGAAATTAAGGCTCTTCATTTGAACAGTAATCTAATGCTCATGATCACGATCCTAGATCGCAGCTCCATTCACCCCAAAATCTAGAGAAAAGTTGAGCATGAACAAGTTCTAATGGAAAGAAAGCTTCGAAGAATTACGATCAATCGCCGAACAGAGACTCAGCTTGTATGAATGCAAGGCTATTGTAGTTTTTATACGTTTAAAACAATTGCAGCTTCATGTCCTAAGCAGTTCCGGGCCAACTGCAGCTTTAAGAAGCAAATCATTGTTGAAGCACTACATTAAGTTATCAGTTTGTCTGTCTGTCTTTTTTCCTTGTCCATCAATGCATGTTTGTGTATGTACATAAACAGCTTTTGTTTGTATGAACTTAGACATATGACAAATTTATGAAAGATGGAGAAAATGAATGCTTGAAATAGATAATTCTTCACAAAAACCCATCCTTAACATTAATTTTTTAACAGACACACCTAAAAACTGAGCTACTCACGCATGTCGAACATGACGACAATCTTCGCGTCACTCAATAAGAGAGTCATTTCCGAATCAAACGAAACAAGGTGAAAAGAACTGCAACTGCAGACATGTAGAAAAAAGCCTGACTGCCATCTAGAAGGAAACCACCTGCAAACTAGCTCCGTCTACCAAGCCGATCAGTAACAAGCGACACAACGACAGAAACCTATACGTAGGCCTTGTATCTCACTTCAAAAAGCGTCACGGTAACCACCAAGCATCTTTACACCACAGCCACAAACGCAACAAAACAGAGTTGTCTAAAGTTTATGGAAGCTAAAGGACACTAACAAACCCTATGACGTAAAATAAAAAGTCTTACAAAAATGCAAACTGTATGATAACGTTAAAAGGAATGCCAATATATGTCTTTTTGATAAACTTGTTATTATTGATAGGAGAAATATGCGCAGCCTGAAAACAAATGAAACGAATTAGCAAACTAATCTCCGCTTATATTAGAAAAAAACATTTACTCAAAAGCTTTAACATTAACAAGTTTAAATTAGGCGGGAGGTTGGACGAACCCTTACCGAGTTCCCATGTTTATAAACTCGGAAATTATTTTGAATTTCTTTTTATTAAACAACTAATTTAAGAAAGTGCCTGTTCTTACAACGAAGGAAAGCCACGCGCTTGTGGTTGCTGTTCATCTACTATAGTAAAATAAAACTCAAAAGAAAAACTAGGTAGTAGCTTCTTCTTTCAAAACGAACTTTTTTGTGCGTTTGTTAAGTAAGGTTACTAAAAGAAATTAAACAAAATAAAAGCCGGGAGGACTCTGTGAGGTGGTCAGACAAAAGCCGTGTTTGCATACTCTAGTATAAAAAGGGTTCGTAGCCAATAAGAGCGCACTCTTACTGTTGGAAATATTTCATAAAACTATATCTCTGATAATTCACTAAATCAATCAACATACATCAAATTCTTCCTTTGTTTGTCCGTCCGCTCATTCGTTTTTCTACACGTACATTTAACCGCATGCCTTTCCAGTTTACAAGAAGACATTCTTTTTTAAAACGATTTTTACTTGCATTTAGCAGCATGAGCAACAATTAACTTGACAATACCCTCCCCAGTTTACAAGAAGACATTCTTTTTTAAAACGATTTTTACTTGCATTTAGCAGCATGAGCAACAATTAACTTGACAATACCCTCATTATAAGTTAATCACGACATACCCGACATCAAATAGATTCCAACGTGCCATGGCCAGGTTCCTCGCTTCACTTTGTTCCCACCAATAATTCTCGCACGGAAATTGGTTTTACTCACTCCACACTTGGTGAAATCTAATAGAAAAGGTATACAATTAAGAATTGTTTTTGTTTTCACGCAATAACTAATTGTTATTTCTAATTGGACTATGTTATTATTGTTTGATTCTCCAACGAAAAATTACATATTTAGTGTAATAAACCAGAAAAGATGTTACAGAAATAAGTGTTTTCATTTTCAACAACCAAATATTTTATGTTGGGCAAAATACGTTTCGACTCTTCTTACGTTGAGTGTAGGAGATTTTAATTGTTTGTTAAGTATGAACGAAACACGATTTGTTCGATTAAAAATGTTGTCCTGTTTCTTGGATGTTGAAAATTGCTGTATTATACTCTTTATTAGCGCTGAGAGACTATGCAACAAGCAACTTATATTTAAACCTTTCTTTTTGTGCATTTCAAGAAAATCGCAGATTTTTTCTTTATGTTGTATGTACATCAAGGCATCGCCTTGTGTTTCTCTATAGTAATTCTCGAGCTTTGTTAAGAAGTTTATGTAAAAATGCTCAAGACTGATTAGTAAAAACACTATAGTTTTGAGAAAATTAAGAGCGAAAAATTATTTTTGAAAAAGTGTAAAGGGAAGAAAATGCACTTATTTGCATAAAGCAAACAGAGCCTCCAAGCGAATAAGAAGCGACATAACATTTTGTAGAACCAATGAAAAAACTAATTCATTAGCGGAAATTTCAATTACAGGAGAAAAGATCATGGTCAGTCCACAAACAGAACACTCACTCGTTGCTGCTTTTAGCCTTTTTTAAAACCTATGTCTAGTCCCAGATATTTCCAAAATGCAAAGTGAATAGATATAACAGTTTCCCAATTATCCACTATGCGTGTTTTGAATGCCAGTAAGCACAACTTTAGGAATATAAAGTAGAACTTTTGTAGGTAACCGTTTAAGATGCTTGAAGAATGTCTAACTAAGACTTTTGCGTTGCAAACCTTGGTTGAAACTCAGACTAGAAGACATTTGAGTTACTTCTAGATTTTTCATGACTTAGCAACACCTTGCTTTTTTTTTGCAAACGGAAAGCATGAAATTAGTTTCCCTTTTAATTGAAAGAGCTTGTTTTCGGAGTTTTGAAAACCATGCACACTAGTTATGCACAATTACTAAGCTCAACATTAATTTCTTAAATAGTCTCAAAGGTGTGTAAAAACAATCACCGCAACCTTCCACCACCCCAAACCCACCCCTCGTTCCCCTTTGCCCCAAAATACTTACTAGTCTGGATAATTTTGGCTTTTTCAATGGCTTCTTTTAGAGTTTTGTATTCGGAAACAGACAAAGAATGATCTTTTGAGGGTTCAGAAGAGATAGCCATTAATTCTTTCAGCCGTGGTTTTTTTCCTACGCCAATAGCATAGATCTCAAAATTGTGATCCTTTTTCAGCCTTCTTGCCGCTTTTTCAGGACTACCTCCAATGTTTGAATGACCGTCGGTTATAAAAAAGAGGACTTTTTGGGCTAGCTTTCGTGTCATAGGAGTGACAGTTCTTCTAACCTCGTCCAATGCAGGACGCGTTGCTGTTCCACCACCTGGTTGCTGGATCTTCTCCAACTCTCTTACTACTCTATCCACTGTATAAGCTCCAAAGTCACCCAAATTAAAATGGATGTTGACATCTGTGCCGAAAGTAATTACAGCCACTCGTGTCCCCCCTGGCCTGGAAAAGTCCAGTTGAGAAGAACAAAAGCAATTATGCGCCCTGAAAGCACCCGATGATATTGACATTCACTTTAACCACAGAAGTATGAAAACTAGTTATTAGCTTATAGAAGACAGTGTATGATAAGACAAAACACAAAATTTGAGAGTATACGTTGTTTCAACAGTCTGACAATATTTATATCAAAAAGTGTGTGAGTTGAACTCTTTCTTATTGATTCACACACAACACCCTACCTCTAACTAAAACATTAACATAAAAGTATATACAAGCCCTTACTTCAAAGATACACCAAGTTCTCTCACAAGAGTAGTGGCAAATTCAATCTCTGTTTTAAACTCTTTAGGAGAAACACTGCTGGAGCCATCAAATACAAACACAAGATCGAGGCCACCTTCGTGGTCCGCCATAATAGCCCTTGCACGTGAGTCGATTTCAGATCCATTACATGTTTTGTTTTCCGAGGAGCAAGTAAACTCCTTAAACTCGTCGATAATGTTTTCACGGATGAAGCGGGCCGATGCATTAACGTCTTTGAAGTAAGCTTCGTACTCGTCTACAAAATCAGTGAAAAAACACAGATTAGCAGCCTAAATAATATAACGAGCGACACAGAACTATCGAGTGATGGTCGTGAAACCAATTCCAATAAAGGCAATTGTCAACACAGGTAATATCATTACATCTAGGCAGAACAACTTGCAGTTCAGCATGATACAGCATAAATGTTATCATAACTTATTACACAATAGCACTGAGTTAAGGCCAACGGCCAAAACTTTTCTTTCATATGCTGAATTGCCAGCTGGTTTGACATTTTCGGCTGTTTTGCGATTTAGGGCAAAATTAGGCCTTTACAAACTCGTTTGTACAGTTTGTCGGAAGCTCGGTCTTCTCGGTCCACGTTATCCCTAGCTCACCTAAAGTGAAAAGTATACGAAACATGAAAAATGTATGTTTCTAAGTAAGGTTTCCTGACGAGTGCTTCCCTTAACTTACCAAACAGACTTGTAGAGATGAGATCATGGATAATCATACAATTTATTCAGTTTGGAAAATGGTTTACAGGAAATCCTCAAGAAGGAGCATTAAATAACCTTTGGAACTGATTCAGTGATTCATTTTCTTAATGCTAGCGTCCTGCTTGGAAGCAATTAGCTATGACAAATAATATTCAGAAATGGAAAGAGCAGGTCAACGTTAGTTAGAAGGCAGAGTTTCAAGTCCTGACGTTAAGTACTTAAAAATGACAGCAATTACAAAATCAACATTTTTCTAAGTAAATGTATGCGAAAATGATACTGGAGAGCATAAAAATTCAAAGAAAAAATCCTATTTTCTGTTTATCACCATTTCTTGCATAATTGAGGTCAAAAGCTCAAAATTTGTAGATGTAGCCACGTTACCCCTAGCTGTAAAGAGCCTGTTAGTCACACTTACCAGGCAAGTTACTATGAATGACCGTTAGACATTCCTTGTTGGTGTTATACGTAAAACGGTCAATAAACAACAGCACTATTGCTTGTTTTAATTTTTTGGGAGCGTATTTACTTTCCTGGGCGCCGAGCAATTACTTTTTTACGACATTTAGCTAACACGGTGCAGTTGACAAGCCTACCACACTCAGATTGCATACCTATGCAAAGCGGTTCCGTCCCATTCCATTTCTTGTTCGACTGACATTTCAGGGCCTTGGACCCCCTTACAACATATCCTCTATCGCAACAAAATTTTACAGTATCGCCCAAATTGTATCGATTTCCCTTCTTGCGACCGTTAATTGGTATTCCCAGTGAGCGACAATACGAATCTAAAATATAAGGAAAAGGGAAAAAATTGAACACCTAAAACTTTACAAGTGATGAGCAATATTTAAAGTGCTACTAAAGGAATCGGGCTGAGTTTGGAAAGCTATTCTTCGGAACAATTTTTCGAATCGGATAAAACGCGACTTTTTTACAGACGTTTGAATATCGCTAAACTGGCCTCCCTCTTGATTCACCATTTTCGACCGCTCGCATTAGTCCTCTCACGGCCAAGACCCAAGTTCGCGCCAAACAATCTCCATATTTGGAGCTCTGCAGGGGAGCAAGATTCAAAACACATTCAGTTCTTTCACGAGTGTTATTACTGAAAAATACCTCATCTTTGTTCGACGATCTCTGCGCTTGAAATTCGTCAAGGCAGTTTTTAGTTCGTTAATTGCTTGTGTGTTGTTGTTGTTTTAAGCTGGAGTAATCAGCGCTTCGAAAGACACTGTTTTTCTGGCGATTTAAGACAGCGAATTCGGTGTCACATACAGTCTCTGTTAAATGTCACCCAATTTTGTGTTGCACAAAATTGCCCTAAACTCGCTTTTCATTGGGTCCTTTAGAGTTTTACTGGTATAATATTTAACTTTAGTGTCATCTAATACTCAGGGAACCCATGAGTAGCTAAAGGACCCAGACTTTGAGAAGAACGGCCGTGTTGAAAATTGCCTTCGATCGAGTTGCCATGACATGTTCACACTCTCGACGATCTAAACAATTGTTCGTTGCGGACGATACAGTTTAGAGAAAAATTCAAAATACTTAGGACAACAGCATGGTTATTAAGAATTTAATTCAAAGTAATACTGTTTGTAGTTAGTATACGTAAGGACATCTTAAAATTTCCTTTCTCACCCATACTTAATCGTGCATACAGAATGGCCGCCAACTTCACATTTTCATGCAGTGTATATATATGGTCGCCAAACTCCACATTTTCGTTTCGGGAATTAAAAGATATAATCCTTACCCAAACCCTAACCATTACTCGTAACCAAGTGATTTCGAGAAATTTTTGTTGCTCGTAAAGCGAGGTTTACCTCAAATATTTTGGTTTAAAGATCAATAGCTTCGTATGCATAATGAAGTATGATTGAGTAAGGAAATTTAGCCCATCTAACACACACATTTTTCTGTTAATGAACATATTTGATATTGCTGTTGGGGACGTTCATACACAGCCAGGTGGTTTTTGACAAAGTTTGATCGCCTTTTCTTGTGAAATGGCAGTATTTACCGTTGAAAGAAATTTCTTTTTGCTGAAAATATCAGTTAATCTTTGTAGTTAAACTTGGATATTAAAGAACTCTCATTCACCCAAATTTTTTATATCAAGTTGACAACACATTGTGTTGTCGAAATGAAATGAAACAAGTTCATTGTCAGGCTACAAAGGTTTTTCAAATTATACCTACATAGTTTTAGTGCAAATTTTTGATATCAAGTTGACAACACATTGTGTTGTCGAAATGAAATGAAATAAGTTCATTGACAGGCTACAAAGGTTTTTCAATTTATACCTACATAGTTTGAGTGCAGATCAGAACTACGCAAACAAACAATCAAGGGGTTGGACAACCTTTGTCAGGAAAAGTGTTTATAAAAAATTAAAAAATGTTTTTTTTGTCACTGATTTACTTTGGAAACAGTTGTGACACAAACTTTAATACCAAGATAATTATATTCTATGATAAAACTTTGTAGGATTTATTCATTAAATTATGACTTTACAAAAAAAACCCTCCTGTTGATGAACTCACCTTGTAAGGTCCATAATGAAAACCCCTCCCCAACAAACCTAAAACATTCTACTTTCCTTGTGTATCAATTTGAAAGTAACTTTGCTGTCTCAGAGCATATATTACAAGTTTAAAAAA
Source organism: Hydrozoanthus tunicans (assembly GCA_026413305.1). Taxonomy (NCBI): domain Eukaryota; kingdom Metazoa; phylum Cnidaria; class Anthozoa; order Zoantharia; family Hydrozoanthidae; genus Hydrozoanthus; species Hydrozoanthus tunicans. Next base: position 13,181 of record JAOBAT010105257.1, read on the forward strand.
ACTTCATGGCCATTTTTCCTCTTTTTAGGCTTTGTGGATTTTCTTTTAACTTCAAAACACTTGTCTTTTATGACATATTTTTTGTGTAATAGTTTAGAATGGGTAACATTGGTTGTACTGGTAATGTCTGCCACAGCATCTGCCTTCTTAGCCCTTATAATTTGACCAATTCCTACCTTGAAATGTTTGTTTCTCTGAATCACAAGACAACCTGTGAAAACCTGCACTAAATTTGATAAAATCTCAGAAGAATTATTTCTATTTTTATTATCCCGTTTGCTTAATTGAGCAGATATATGTAAGTATTGCATTTATATTTGTAGTAAAAGTTGCAGAACCAAGAAGGCAGCCCACAACAAGACCACAACGTGGTTGAAACCTGCCCCCCCAGAAACCAGCAGTGATCTGGCTGAATACCACAGTCACCATAATATGTTTTTATTTCAATATTGTATATCATGCCCCAGTAAGCAAAAAGGAGACCATATAGGATATAATTACTTAGTGTTTTTAATCAACAAGCCATTCTTTGTAATGATTTGGAATAAATTTATATCTACTATAGCTATAGTCTATTTAAGACTGTTTCTCTACTACCCTTGGATGGAGGGGGTTACAGGCATTTGTGTAGCATTCAAATGTTCCTGAGTTTGCACATGCCGTCAGGGGGATTGTCTTATTTCCTATAAATCCATAGCCCAACCTAGTGAATTATTAGTAGGGAACTGCTTGGATATCTGAAAACAGAAAATAATAAAATAGTTTAGCTGAGCTTATTTTAGTTTGTATTCAGCATGAGCTAGCCACTCCTTTACAGGTGTAGCAATAGGGATCGAGGCAAGTGCGCAAAAGTCCATTGTCACTACAACTAATAATAATAACTTCCTAAGTATTAAATAATATATAAGTAAAAGAAAAGACACCCTTATCCCTCTGTAATAAGTAGAAAAAAATTCTTCCCCTACCAACATATTCCACCCTGGCCCACTTAGTAATACATTCTGACCCCATCTACATATATGATAATGAAACACAAAATAATTTACAACACAATTTTTTAGATTAATATAAAAAAGATATTAAAACAGTAAAAAAATAGATTTAAAAAGATAAAATTTAAAAAATATGACAACCACCCTCATCCAAATTAGTGTCTGTATCAAAACACACATCTCCCCCTGCTTGTTCAGCATCACACCAACTCACAGCTTAGTTTGAATGACATCACATTTATCTTAATTCTCTCACAAATAGCTGACAAACAGGATTTTTTTTATTAAAATTTGAACAAACAAAACAACAGTTACCCACAGTTTCTAAACTAGAAGAAAATTTTTCCATCAATAAATGGTTGTTTATCACGAAAGGTTGTCCCTCAAAATTGTTATGGTTCTAAACATGATGTGTCAAGAATGAATCCGCACAACATTCGCTAAAATTTTCTATTTATTAAATTAATTACGTTTAACTAGTCGAAATTGATCTCGGTTCTTTGACCTTTCGTAATAATTTTGCCTAGAACAATCTTGCGATAAATATGTGAACATTTTAAACAAGATAAAGTGATTTTCAACACTTCGAGTCTGGTAAATCTTACGAGTGTTTGATTTTCAAAACTTTGATTACCGCACTGAACACTTCGAAATCTAGAAAATCACCTCTTCTCGGTTCTTTATTACGAAAAGTTTTTCCCTACAAATTATCATCGTTCTAAACTAACTAACAACTATGATGTGTGAACAATTATTCCGCACAACATCCGGTAAAATTTTCTATTTATTAAGTTACGTTTTACTTGTGAAAGTTTGACCTTTCGTAATAATTCCTGTGACATTTGGTGGATACGAATATAAACAAGATAAAGTGATTTTCAACAATTCGAGATGAGTGTTTGACTTTCAAAACTTCGATTGACCGCATTGAACACTTCGAAACCTACAAAACTCACCACTTCTCGGTTCTCTGATCCCTGAAAGCCTTCTACTTCTAGTCAGCATTCTTTCGTCTTAAGCGGCTGCCATTCCTCATATGCCTTGTTCGTCGCACTCTCTGCCGTCCAAATACTTTGTTCTTCCTCATTATCGATATTACTGTTTATCGCTGCTCGATGTCTCTTTTTGAG
>JAOBAT010105268.1:0-15300 GCA_026413305.1 Hydrozoanthus tunicans
CCCCTTCTCCATCCCCCTCAGTCCCTTCCTTTCCTCTCTACATCTTCTCCCCCTTCTCCACCCCCCTCAGTCCCTTCCTTTCCCCTCTACATCTTCTCCCCCTTCTCCATCCCCCTCAGTCCCTTCCTTTCCCCTCTACATCTTCTCCCCCTTCTCCATCCCCCTCAGTCCCTTCCTTTCCTCTCTACATCTTCTCCCCCTTCTCCATCCCTCTCAGTCCCTTGCTTTCCTCTCTACATCTTCTCCCCCTTCTCCATCCCTCTCAGTCCCTTCCTTTCCTCTCTACATCTTCTCCCCCTTCTCCATCCCCTTCTCCATCCCCCCCAGTCCCTTCCTTTCCCCTCTACATCTTCTCCTCCTTCTCCATCCCCCTGAGCCCCTTCCTTTCCTCTCTACAGTTTCTCCTCCTTCTCTCTTCCGCCTCAGTCCGTCCCTCCCCCTTAGTCTCTCTCTCACCCAGTCCCTCTCTCCATCAGTCCTCCTCTCCTCTTCTACGTTCTTCCCCCACAATCCCCGCAACCCCTACCCCTTCTCCGCCTCCCCCTTCAGCCCCCCTTCAAGGAAAACAACGTGAGACAGATTTTAAATCATACCTGTGCTAAAGACGCAAAACCACAAATCTGCAGAAAGAAATGAGAGCAAAATGAAGCCATATTTCTATGAATTTATTCCTGGTCGATTGTTTTACCATTTGCTTAATTTTTTTTCCAACGCTAATGATTTTATCGATTTGAGGCTTTTTTATTATTCGTCAAGTAAGTTTCCAGATTTCGAGTCCTCGAGTGAATAGTTGAGTGTTAGAGAGATGTGATATAAAATTCCATTTTCAGTTTCTAAGTGATACTCAAGTCACACAGAGTTAAAATTAGAGCACAGGCAGCCCAAACTGTATGCCAGCACGTACTATTAAGCCATGAATAAGGTTTCAAGGTTATTATACTTCCAGTTAGTTTGTGCAAATGCTACTAATAAATTATTTTACAGCTAATTGCCTCCTTTTGTCTATAGCTAAGAGCTTTCAGAAGTTATCTCTAGAGATGAACGGGAGTTGAGACTCCGATAGTACGGTGCTGGCATACAAATTGCTATTGTGAAGTCGATTCAATCGATCAACTAACACCAATTTAAAAAAGCTTGGGCCGCCTGTGAGTAGAACTGTCGGTTAGAGTATCGCAAAAGGTTTTGTTTACACTGCGCGTCAAAGAAACGGTTAAAACATCTGACTCGATATAAAACTCCGGGTGTAAAATGCTCAATTGTTCTTGGCTTCAATCTTTTGTTAGTTACAATTTTTTCCGCTTTGCGATCTAGTAAAGCGGGTTCCTAATCTAGACCAATTTTCCATGATTACTAGACCCTATCCCACAGTAAATGGTTTAAAAACCAAACCCTTTTCAGCAGGTATGTATCTGTATAGTCAATATATGCGAGTACCCCACCCCACCCCACCCCCAAAAAAAAAGGGAAATAGCCAAACCAATTTTTAAGTGCAACCACAAGTAAGTAATACTTTTTAGTCCCTCACGTTTTGAATTAATAGACTCTTTGCAGTTAGCGATAACTAGACCTTACCTACCTTAAATTAATTAGCTATGACAAAATGATGTTCATAAACGGAAAGAGCAGGTCAACATTTATTCGATGGCAGGGTTTCAAGTCTCGATGTTAAGTACTTCACAAATAGTGAGATTTAGCATCGCGTATAAGTGATACGGCAAACGTCGATTTGCCGCCTTACGTTTGCCGTATTTTTATCTTGTTTTCTTGGTTTTAGCTTCACGTTGAAGTGAGCTTCAAGCAAAAACACGGGAGCGACTCGAATTAAACTGGAAACTAGTGTCAACTAAATGAAAAGCGATTAAATTCTTCCTGATGAAAGAACATATTAACAAAAAAAAGGATATTTGTACTGTTTGTATGTCACAATTAACAATTGTTTGATTCCCGTTCATAAAAATTGCCAGTTGGCACTAGGCTGAACAATTTCTTGTGTTGTTTCTTCAACTTAGCTAACTGAACATTAAGAATAACATCCCTTTACCTTTTTTACGACTTAATTCTATTTCTATGCTTGAAAAAAGATCAAAAAATCTCACGTAAATACAAACACGAAAACCCTTAATTAACTTGGCGCACGTACGTGAAACGTCTGACGCGGGAAAATCTTGCTGACGTGATGACATTTCACGTTCGCGTCTCGCGTACACGCGATGATAAATCTCCCTATTGACGTACAGCAAATATAAAATCAAAATGTTTTTAAATGAATTGATGTGATAATAGTACTAAAAAGCAAGATTTATTCTCCGTTCGCTCTCCAGCCATACATATCCTATCTATTATCTGTTACTCGCCATTTCTTACATATTTGAGTTCAAAAGCTGAAAATCTGCCTTCTTACTAATTCTAACCACTCTTCCCATTTCTGGATACCATTTTGTCGTTGCTGCTTGATTAAGGTTGATGTTGTCACGTGACCCCTAGCTGCAGTAAGCTTATTCCTCACATTTTACCACACATGCGCACTTACTGTAACAGTCCACTCAAACCCAAGCTTCTGAGCAAGAAAAGAAGTGATCAACGGTGACACGAAATCCCTGCAAGACGAACAAAGAAATTGAGTAAGATTAACTCGTTTATCAAAATGATGTGAGTTAGGTTTGGGGAAATTATGCAAAAAAACATTTAGAAAGAACACCCGTGAATCTCGCGCGCTGATTGGTTGAGAGCGTGAGAAAACCATACCTGTAATGAGAATACAAAGACACACTTTTTTGACGTACATGTAATGAGAAGTCAAATTTTGAGAATAAAGTTTCATTGTCTCTCTGATTTTTTTAATTTGTTTGTTGGTTGTTTCATAAAAGCAATATGGTTCTTTCCCGGCTCTTAACTTTCAAGTTTTTATCAATCCTCCAAATATCCCCTCGTGTTTATAAAAAAGTATATAGACACTGGAAACGCCTTTTCTTGCTTAATACCTCTGACCCTTAACTCCTCCCCTCCTGAGAACAAGAAAGGCAAAAAAAGTTAACCAAAGATAAAGGGTTTGATTAATCTTTTCCACTGAAATGGAACTTACGCAGAGATTTTCGTCAAACTTTTCCTATTGTTTATTTATATCCTATAGGAACTTGAATTTTAAAATAAAAATCGGGGGTACCCCATGCTCGTTTAAGAGCAACGGCATCTTGTTTATAAGTAGCAGTTCCTTATAATTTCGTATGATTATGTTCACTATTGCTTGCAAAAGTCACGTTTCCGACGATTGTTTCTTATTTGACACTGAAAATTACTCTAAATTAATTTTACAAGAAGAATGTTATTGCTTAATTCAAATCAAAAGAAAAAAATGATAGGTTTCCGGGTTAGTTTATGAGAAAATGCCGGTTTACCTACTCTGGCAAGTTCCATTAATGAGGAAGTAGCCGCCATTCATGATGCGTCCGTGCTATCTTACGCGAGAAGTTATGCGCAATGAAAAACTAGGGAATACTCACCCTAAGTTGATGCAGCATAAAAACAAGGCGGACATAGCAGATGAAGTTTCTATGTTCGATGGCATTCCGTTGCTCCTAGAAATCAAAATGGTGCGGTAGTCAAATAACAGTGTAAACAAAGTTTAGTTGTTTTCTTCTTCGTTGTCATCTTTTAAATACAATCCCGCAAAATCCTGAAACACTCTTCCTCGTAACTTACCCCTTCATCAGTCTCTCACTAGTTTTAAACTAAAAGTCAAGCAACGTCCAACTATGAATCACCTCAGTTAATTTTCACTCTTTTGAACCCTTTGAATAATTTTTTTCGTTTTTTTTGTTCATTTTTATAGTTTATAAAACTGTTCATTTATTTGTATATATTATTTATTGCGTTCGACGAAGGAGAACGCATCCTATTCTTGTCGTTGTTCGCGGGCTCAGGCTTGATGCCATCCTGCGTTGAGAGATTTTCTTACGTACGGGCGACCGTCTTAAACTGCCTCGACTTCGTGCAAACGTGATGCTTGCTGACTAATATCGATTAGCTACGTTTTTCGACATCGTGTGGTTGTGTCGTCGGCACTCGGTGTGATTGTGTTTCGCAATAATTTGTTTTAGAAACCGTTGCGCATAAATATGAGTGAAGCTATTTATCAAAACATCAAAAAGTTGTGCAGTGATGTATTTTCTAGGAAAGAAACGTTGCGTTTCGTGTCGGACTCGATGCCGAATTTTGATCAAGAGTTTGCATGTCGGTCGGCCAATTCAATTTTTTGTAGTCGATCTTGCGTTGGAAGATTAGGCAGTGGCGGATCGAGTGCTTTTAGACAAACTCGCTGTAAAGATGAGATACTTGCCTGGGTAGCAATTTAGCATGTCGGACTCAATGGCGTATTTTGAGCAAGATATCGCGTGTCGGTCGTGGCTTCGATCCAGCGACGTCAATTCCTTTCGCCACGTGGAATTTTTGCAGTCGACCTATCTCGATATATTGCGTTGGAAGATCGGGGATTGGCATGGAACTTGCAGGCAAACTCACTCAAAATCCCAGTTGTTTGGCTGGGTTGACCATGATTTGTGGTCCAAACAACATTATGAGAGTTAACAAAAGTAACCGTCTCTGTACACTCGTAATTGGTGCTCTACTGTCGAACGTACTTAACTGATCTTTGACTACTTCTAGTATTATTCTGTATTATTAATTTAAACCAGTTATGCTGAGTTGGAATTTCTGTTTAAATAATGTAAATAGATGAATAAATACACAAATGAATAAATAAACGGTTGATGAATGAATGCTGAATGAATAAATGAATGAAGAAGGAAGGAAGGAAGGAAGGAAGGAAGGAAGGGAGGGAGGGAGGAAGGGAGGAAGGAAGGAAGGAAGGAAGGAAGGGAGGGAGGAAGGAAGGAAGGAAGGAAGGGAGGGAGGGAGGAAGGGAGGAAGGAAGGGAGGAAGGGAGGAAGGGAGGAAGGAAGGAAGGAAGGAAGGAAGGAAAAAAGAAAGGAAGGAAGGAAGAAAGAAAGAAAGGAAGAAAGGAAAGGAGGAAGGAAGGAAGTAAGAATGGAAGGAAGGAAGGAAGGAAGGAAGAAAAAAAGGAAGAAGGGAAGGAAGCAAGCAAGCAAGGGAGGAAAGAAATGTATAGAAGTATGGCACTCAGCAATTTCTGAAAAACAGCCGAAATGAAGAAACGTAAAACCACTTCATCAATTCACGTTACAATTCACAGATGCAAAGAGGTACCCTACCAAAGAGGCAGCTCTTGACAGGTTTCAGCTGAGAGGTAAGGAGTTCAGCCGCCTTTTGTCGCTCTGTCTGCTTACAGATCAGTATACTCTCCCCCCGAGTGTCGACCCCTTTCCTTCCTGCACGGCCAGCCATTTGTTTATATACCAGGGGGTCCATAATTTTACCATGAAACATTGGTGAACGTATGATTACTCTCCGTGCAGGAAGATTGACACCTGTGGAAGTAAAATACCATTTATAAGATTTTTCCATTAGACAAAAACAAGTTATATACGAGAAATAACACACAAAGTGTGTTTTACCTTTAGACACACTCTTCCGAAAAAAATTTAGTGTTTATGCCCAAGCTTGGACTCGGACCCGCGTCTCCTGTAATTCTAGTCAGGCGGATCATTACATCATCGGGTTGTCACAATGACGCTGGCAACATAGCAAGTAAGCGATGTGTATTTTGGCAGTACATGGGTCGTCCAAGGGCCTATTATTTTCTTCATCTGAGTATGGATCTATAGCCTCTGTAAACCCATCTTTTTTCTTCTGGGGTTTTCGAACACAAGTTTAATGCATTTGAGGCTTGACACTTTAGTGTCTAACTAGAAAACCTACAGTTTATTTAGACACTAGGCATTTCCTAGATTGTCAGATATATTTAGTTTTACTTGTTTCAATCACTTTAATCAATACTTGACCTAAATATATGGGGCTTTTTCTCTTATCTTATAAAATTGGAAATTTGAATAAAATGTATTGTTTTGTGTTGGAAAGGTTTCACAAGAACATGTATTTTTGTAAAATATTTTTTTGAGAAATAAACACACACAGTGTAGTTTACCTTTCGACACACACTTCCGAAAAAAAAAGCTTAAAGTCCCTATAAAGCTTACTTTTTAAAGTTCCAGATGAAAAGTAGAACCATTTAATAATAGTAATTCTCGCAAAATAAAACTTCTTCTTCCGTTCCTGTTACATTTTTTAGACTTGAAGTGTGTAATGATGACGTAGCAGGAGGCATATGACGTAACACGAAGTATGAAGCAGAGATTTTTTTTAATTAAAAAGCATACTTGGACGTGGAAATTTTCTTTGGTTATTCGAATTCTGAGTTTACAGATGACAACAGTTTTAATCCAAAAAGTATAAAAATTAAAGCTTGATAGGGACTTTAATGTTACTATACTTTTTCCATTTGTGCGCGCTGCTTGTGACGTCACTGAATGCGCAGTAAGGATGCTCAGAAACAGTTGGACCGAACACCCAAAGGTGCACTACACATATCATTATTTACCTGACGATAATGTGGATGTTGCGACGAGCACTTTAATGGCCCCCTGCCGAAAGCCTCCTTCAATGACGTCCCTCTCGTCGAGTGTCAGCCCTGCATGGTGAAAGGCCACCCCATGTGGCACCGTTCGAGCTAGTGCCGAGTCCACTCCAACCGGGGTACGCCTCAGCTGCTCCAACACTTCATGAATTGCGTTGTAATCAAACGAGATCAAACTGGACGCCTTGACAAAACCTTAACAGATAAAACTTCATCAGGCTAACAATCACACCCTAAAACGTATTTCAAACTTTGAGAAAATTTAAACTGAACTCTAACTTCCGAAACGTCAAGTTTCAAAGTTACAAAGAATACAAAATGCTAATGCCCGCCTCGCTCTAGACCTCTATATATCCTGCCGCAAACTCCAGCACTACAACTTCAATGGCTGCCTGCCGTTAAGCGAATCCAATTTAAGATCCTGCTTCTCACCGTCAAGTCTAGTCATGGTCTCTCTCCTCCCTACATCAGTGAACTTATAACCGACGTCAAACCTAAATCTTCTTAGAGTCTCCGTTCAAACAACAGTACATTTCTAGCACATCCACCACAGAAAATACTGCCTACACTTGGCGCTCGCTCCTTTTCCTGTGCTGCCCCAACACTTTGGTACAAACTGCCTGATTTTATTAGAAACGCTACTACTTTAACTGAGTTTAAGAAAATGGCCAAGACCTTTCTTTTTAACGAAGAGCTATCGTTTAATCTTTCATTCTTTTTATCTATTTTAAATAGTTAATATTGCAATCAATTCTGTTTAACTTTACTCATTATAAAATGTAAAGCGCTTTTGATCAATCCTGGAAAAAGCGCCATATAGATTTTTAAATTATTATCGTTACCATAATTATTGTTATTATTATTATTATTATTATTATCATTATTGTTAAATTAATTAATTTTCAACTTCAAATATTGCGTTTCTAGAGTTGTGTTTGCTTCACTCAATATATACCGAATTACACATATGGAAACTGAATGTGTAGTGTTTTGCAAAGTTAAAAAGTGGTTCTGAATAACTTTTACCTGTCATTTTCAAATGTTGATAATATTGGTAAAATCAAGAATCTAGATAAAACATATACACGCTTTTTTATAAGAACAACTTTATAAGAACAACGAGGCTCAGATTGGCCAAAATTTAAGAACAAGATAAGAACAACCTGAGGCTCGGGGTCGATAACTATTTTGAAACTTTACCGAGCTTCGACATTTAACTTATAGCAATACAGAAATGATTTGCAGTTTCTTTCTTTTAATCAGTCTCTGCTTCAAATTATTTGCAGTACACGTAGATATACTTGCACCGAAATTAGTCCTTACAATTTGTTTTCCAATACATGTGTTGCAATACCTTAGCTTAGTTTTTATTCGGTATAAACCACACTTAGAAATAAGAACAGTTTAAGAACAACTTGAGGCTCAAATCGCCAAGTATGAGCCTCGGAAAAATGTACTGGTTCTTATAAATAAAGAGTGTACTAATAACAGTAATAATCTAGGGCTGTTCACCATATCAAATCCAACGCGTGGTCTTGGAACAATTGTTAAATAATCGGTGTGCAAAGCTAAGATGGGGAGTGGTTTGCTATTAAACCTTTCAGCCTCGTTCGGTTTTTCAACTTCCTCCAACTTCTCTTAAAGTCACATATAGTATTTGGTTAAAATTTTGTCTGTGCCCTCTTGTGTTGGTAAAATGAGTAAAAACAGCCGTACAAAAAATCGATAGCTAAAAAAATGCGATTGAAAAGCAGAACTTTGCCTTTTTTCTCAAACGGAAGTGTTTCTGCTTCAGTGATACACGTGACCTATGACGTAGACATGAGAACTCAAGTGCATAAATTTATAGGCAGTGAGTGCAGGCTGAACTCGCCTTTCATAGTGTATGAGCAACCACGGGCCCTATACCGATGAACCATGGTTGAAAATAGTTGAAAGTGTTTTGCAAGCAAGTAATGCAGCGCCGAATTCTCATGCCTACGTCACCTTTCAATCGAGAATGATGACTATTTATCAAGACTTCTGAAAAGGTCATTTCTATGGTACAAATAACATTTTCCAGGGACCGTTAGGAACGCTTGAGAGATGCCCTTTAAGCTCTCTAACACTAACCGGATTTTTTACCATCCCTGCAAGTTATTCCAAGATTTCCGATGGTTGCAAAATGTTTTGCAATATTCTCGGCGAGTTTCTCACACCAACTCTTGGTGGGACAAAAGATTAGCACCGAGTGACCATTGCTTATGGTCTCCTTGCTTAAAAGGATTACGTGATCTTCATCTCCACCAATCATAGCACTTTGGTCTAGGTCTCTGAGCTTGGTCATGTCGCCATCGTAAACAGTACTGCTGACCTTGTGCACCATAGACAAGATTTGTTAGTATAAGCATCATAGTATGGACAAATATAGCAAAGCCTTGTGCAATATAAGCCAGTTGTAATGTCGTTGTTTAATTTTGTCCTTGGTTTGGATTTCATTTTCCTTTGTTTCAAACTCATACATTATCATACGTACCCATATCTAAAAATAAAGAGAATAGAATTTAAGCCAAGGATAAAATAAAACCACAACAGTAACACTCACCCTTTTAAAACAATTAAAGTGCCCATAATCTTTCTCTTCTTGTTTTCTTATCTAAAAGTACGAGTCTTAAATTGGAGTGTAAATATGCCGGAAAGATGTATTTCCACCGGAAATTATTTTCATTTTGACGCAACACGACGCAAACTCCTTAATCTACGACACAACGAGCCTGTCATCCTTATGATTAGCAATAAGATTTCAATTGTATGTAGAGTTGAAAGTTTTGTAAAAAATTGCGTTTTGTTCAAATAAAAAAAAAATCGTGAATGTTCATTTTAGGGGATGTACTTTCAAAATTAAAAAGTGAAAAATTTTGGGCTTTTGAAAGTCTGCCAAAAAAGTATTTTTTTTCACAAAGTGTCCCGTGTTAATTTTGGTAATATTTTAAAGTTAGACACTGTGGAAAATACATTTTTTACAAGTTAGTTATTCTCGATGAATTTCTATTTCTGCCTTATATCTTTGGTGATTTTAGCCTCACGGTTCTTATTAATAAGGTTGTTAAAAAAGTGTGTACGGTAGGATGAGCGAAGGCAGCAGCTCCTCAGCTATTTTAAAACCCTGAGTGACGGTCCAGCACCGGGAATCGAACCCAGGCCTCCCGCAAGTTAGACTGGTAGGCGTCTTAGCATCTTGCGTAACCAGGCTAACGTACCTTGATCATTTCTGTGAGGGGAACAGGCCTGTAGCTCGTACAGTAAAGGTCGGCACGCAACCAGCTGGCTAACATGTTCAGGTTTGGAAGTGTGGCACTCATACCAACAATCTGAATGGCGCTTGGAGCATCTTTTTCACCTGCACAAAGGCCAAAGTAACAGAAGTTTCAAGTTCTTCATTGATTGATTGAATAAGTCAGTCACCACTTTATCATCTCAAGGATTACTCTTTTAAAAGTTATCATGACTTCTTCTTTGTAACTGTCACAGATGATAAATCTGTTCGATCAAGCTTTCACAACTCTCTTCTCTCTCGATTTTTATGGTAGAATACCAATTTATTTTTTGTCTCTTGAAGTAAACAGTTTTATAACAATACAATTAACTATGTATTAGCATAGAAAATTACATGTATGGGGCCGAGAGAATTTGGAAAAAAATTGAAAACCCTCGTTAAATTTACAGGGAACCAAACATGAACCAACCGCACCAAACCGCCTGCAAGCAGGACAGAAAAGCTAAATCCTTTCTCGAGCCCAAGTGGCTCATAGGGCCGCCGCTTATCTCCGGTTTCTGTAGTGTTGAACGGATGAGAGTCTTCGCCTCCCCCTGGACAGAACACTCGTTTATAGTAACCTACACGCCTTTTTTTATAAGAACCAGTATTGTTCTTAATTTTTTGGCGATTTGAGCCTCAAATTTTTCTTAAATCTAAAGTACTGCAATACATGTATTTGAAAACGGATTGCTTGGCGAGTGTGTTCTTGATCAACTCATCCCCTGATTCATTTCGCCCAGACGATTTCCAGTGACTATCCCAGGATTGGTTTCATATTCAAACTTTTACCTTAGTGTTTAATTTGGAGCAATAATAATGGTTAAAAGAAAAAAATGCGAATTTTGAAAAGCTAAAAATAATTGCTCCATCGAGCCCGAGCCTCAGCCTGTTCTTAAGTGGGTCTTAAATGTTGTCCAATCTGAGCCTCGTTCTTATAAAGTCGTTCTTATAAAAAAAAAAATTTAAAAGTTTAAAGTACCTCTCTTACCTCCATTCTTGGGGTTGCCATGGTTATTGTTGCTGATGTACCTTATCTTCGTAAGCAATAGTTCCAGGAGGTAGCCTCGACCAGGGTCCCCAATCAAGTGCAATTCATCAACTACAATGATTCCCAGGGTAGAAATCTTTCCTTCTTCCATCAACCTGTTAATAACACTGTTTGCCTTCTCTATTGTACACACAGCAATGTCGACTGCCGCGAAACCTCCTGATGGCGAATGACTTCCCATGAACCCCTCCACTTTCACACCCGCTTCATGGAACAAACGCTGCAAAAAATGGGCGTTAAAATGGACTGGACCAACAAGCAAAAGAATATAACTGAGTTGTTAAAAACAAGTCTGATTGCGCCTTATCAATTTGACTTACTTCATGCTTGTCTTATCTCATTTATAGACTGTAATTTCCAAATGATCGCCCCACTCTACATTGATTGCAGGATTGCAAATCATTTTTTCTAAAGCTAAAAAAATTGCTCAATCGAGCCCCGAGCCTCAGCTTGTTATTAACTTGTTCTTAAATTCTGGCCAACATAAGCCTCGTTCTTATAAAGTTGTTCTTATAAAAAAGAAAGCGTGTAGACAACAATTCTTAAAATTACGTTCTTCCTCCCCCTTCTTTTCTGAATTTTTGAAAGTTCTGATGATAAACCAGGATATTTATCTAAGTGGCCTAAGCAAGGGAATGAACACTGCCTAACCGACAAACACTTACTTGCAGGTAGAACATTTTTTCTCTGGCTACACTCACAAAGGGTAAAATAAACAAAGCTTTGCGCTTGGTTTCAAGAACTCTTTTCAGTACCAGCAGTTCTGCCACCATGGTTTTGCCAGCACTGGTTGGCGCTGTGTACACAAGGTTACCTGTCGGAAAAAAACATTTTTGCAACAAGCTAAACTAAATCCTTTCTCGAGCCAAGTGAATTAGCCAGTGAGAGGGGTTACACGCTTTTTTTTAAATAAGAACCAGTAAATTTGGCCGAGGCGCATTTTTCTTAATTTTTTTGCGATTTGAGCCTCAAATTATTTTTAATTTTTTCTTAATTTTATGTAGGTTTAAATCGAAGAAAAACTAAGCAAAAAGTGTTGCATTGTTTATGACTGTATTGGAAAACGAATTTGGTCAATTTTACCGTGGATTCGCCGACATTTTCCCCGAGACGATTTCCAGTGATTACAAACTGCGAAGCATTTCTTGTTTATTCTTTAATGTTCAGTTAAAGATCGAAGTGCAGTAAATTTTTCAAAAAAAATTAGCTATCGAGCCCCGAGCCTCAGCTTGTTCCTAAATTGTTCTTAAATTTTGGACAATCTGAGCCTCGTTGTTCTTAGAAAAAAAAGCGTGTAACGCAGTTTCTGTAGCCGGTTGATGACTTCTCCTGGACTGGACACTAATCCATCGCAGGTTAGCCCCATGCAGAAGCGGGTACTCATTTATACAGCTGAGTCGACTGGAAAAAGTCAGGTAAAGTGTCTTGCTCAAGGACACAACACAGCAGTCTGACCGGGGCGACCCTAGGATTACGAGTCGAACACGCTAACCGCTCGACCATTGCTCTACTGATGTGTTGAAATAAAGCATTCTGGTTTCGAATTTAAGAAAGCAAATAGAATTGAAGAGGGATGGTTGTGTTATCCTCAATGTTACCAACTAGGACTTGCTGGTAAGAGGTTTACAAAACAACGGATAACCAAAGCTTAAATTTTTTAGAGTTGACTTGAAAGTGTAAGACATTTATATTAAACAGGCAATCAGGCCCTTAGAGAAGGGAGAGGAGAGGGGGTGTAATGGGTGTGGCTGCACCCCCTCCCCCCCCCCCCTCCCCCTCACTCTTCTCCTTTCTGACACACACATACACACACAGGCTGTGAAGGTCCTCTCCAGCTAAAATTTAAAAAAGCAACATCCCCTTCGTGCACCGAACTCAAGACACTATTGAGTGATTTAAAAGAGTGAAAGGTTATAAAACCTGTGTAATATAGTCCTGTTCTGATTCATTGTTTGTGTAATACAAACAGGAAACTAAGCAAAAAAATACTGTAAAAAAGTTACTTGGCTATAAAACTTCAGAAGATTCAAAAGATTGAATACTATCCACGTTTGTAAGTTGGTTAGGGGAGCATGCCTCCAGACCCCCCTAAGTACTTCCGCCTTCGGCGTTTGTTTGGTCCGGTTAAGGCCTCCCGGGCCTGGGCAAGGTGTATGTAGATTGGGTTAAGATGAAAAGGATAACCCGTTCTCTTCCTTATATTTCCAGAGTTTTAATATTTCCAGAGCTAATTAACTGTCAAGGTTTTGCAAATTGATTTATGACAAGGAAACTTTGTCCAAAACAAAGGAAAGATCCATTAAACGAGTTACCGCGAAGGTGGGTAGGTGAATTGAAACGTTTGCTTTTCCATTCAAATACACAAATCTAAACTAATAGTCTACAGTGAAAGCTTCGGTATATTCCCAAAAATATGATGATGTAGCTGCTACAGTACTAGTTATCTTATTATCTAAGGATCGAGGATCATACAATTAACGAGAATTGAAAAAAACTCGCGTTTATACTATTACGGGGGAATTTTCTAAGCGCGTTAATTTCGAGAACTTTAATTTTTTGGCGCGATAATTTTAACAGCATCACAGCATGTCAAAAACACATACCAAAAAAAACAGGAACCGGCTTTTTGTACTCTTAAACGTCTTTGTTCATTTGGCGTTTTTAAGAAAATCACCTATAATAATACCAGATCAGTGTCTGCAGTGTCTTCCTCGGCCTATGTCAGATTCGATTTATCGCTATCAGAGTTTTCTTCATCTATTTTAGTCAACATTTCATTGGACTCGTCACGTTGATCATCTTTAGTAGAATGAGAAACGTTTTCTGTTTCAGCGTAACCAGAAGTAAAGTATACGGTTGTACTGTTTTCCCAAGTAAAGTTTTTATTTTGTCAAGTTACAAAATGTTTTGTCTAATCGCGCTTATTTTCTTTCAAAAAATGAAACATTCAATATCGCGGTAAATTTCTAGAATTTAAAACCTTGGCCCCTTCAAACCGCGTTAACTACACTAATATATTCTTGGGCTTAAATAAGTGAAATCGATATTTTAGATTATAAGGTATATGTGTAAACAAAAATATCAAAATGTACAGCTACCATTACAAAATTACTCCTACACTCATCTGATGTCATTTTGTTTTATAGTAAATACTTAATCGTTATAAATTTACCGCCTTGCAAAACATTTCCAGTCTTCAAACATTCTGCCTGCCATTCAAACATGTGGGTAATGCCGGATTCCTGATAACACTGAAGTACTGAAGTGGGTAAACCCCATGAGCTGAGTGCAAGTGAGTTAGACTTGTCGGGGTCGCAATCAATGGCACTAGTACTACAACTTCCATTGGCTTCAAAAGGGTCTTCTAATATACTGCAGATGTAACAAAAATATATTCAATGATTGGAGGTGTGACTTTCTTGTATTCTCATGAGGTTAGTATACCATATAGTTATAGTTGTATTCTGAATGTATTAGTAATAATGAATATACATACATGTTACAATATTCAAATTTGAATTTAACATCTGTTACAATGTTAAAAATGTTTCTACCACCATCTATTTAGAATTTACAAACTGCACTTTGCATTTTATACCCTGATGATAAGTAACATAACTGAAAGCCTTTACAAAAAATATTTTAAACATTATAATATACACCTATATTTTATCTGTTTTAAGCTGTGACTGCACGGTGCAACATTGCCTGCTATGATGCATGCAACAGGAGAATTTCACCGAGAAACTGTCCCTACTCCTGCAACATTGCATGCAACAGTTTCGCCGTGTGACAATATGAAGGATTTCAGTTGGGCGTAACGTTGCATGCAATGTTGCACTGTGTAGCCACAGATTTATGATACTGTCGAAGATGGCTGATACTGAGTACTGTAAAGGCTCTAATATTTGCCTCACCCCAGCTTATTATCTTTTTTACCTTCCAGACAGGGAGCTTATTAGAAAGGGAGGCTCATTAGAGAGGGGGGCTTATTAGAAAGGGGAGCTTATTAGAAAGAGAGTCTTATTAGAAAGGGGGGCTTATTAGAAAGGGAGGCTTATTAGAGAGGGGGGTTATTAGAAAGGGGAGCTTATTAGAAAGGGGGGCATATTAGAGAGGGGGGCTTATTAGAGCATTTAGGGTAATAGCAATAATGAACATACAACTTAAACTTTTCACATTACTCAGACATAAAGCACTAGAGTTCTCAGTAATTCAACATTTATCAACAGGTGACTATAACTTATTTTCACAATGCAAATCATTTTAATATGAAGGATTTCAGTTGGGCGTAACGTTGCATGCAATGTTGCACTGTGTAGCCACGGATTTATGATACTGTCGAAGATGGCTGATACTGAGTACTGTAAAGGCTCTAATATTTGCCTCACCCCAGCTTATTAT
>JAOBAT010105279.1:0-10557 GCA_026413305.1 Hydrozoanthus tunicans
ATTATTGATTGGTTGATAGGTTTGTTCCTGGATTATTGATTGAATGGTAGGTTTGTTCTTGGATTATTGATTGGTTGGTAGGTTTGTTCCTGGATTATTGATTGGTTGATAGGTTTCCTCCTGGTTTATTGAGTGGTTGATAGGTTTGTTCTTGGATTATTGAGTGGTTGATAGGTTTCCTCCTGGATTATTGAGTGGTTGATAGGTTTGTTCCTGGATTATTGATTGAATGGTAGGTTTGTTCTTGGATTATTGAGTGGTTGATAGGTTTCCTCTTGGATTATTGATTGGTTGATAGGTTTGTTCTTGGATTATTGATTGGTTGATAGGTTTGTTCCTTGATTATTGATTGGTTGATAGGTTTCCTCCTGGATTATTGATTGGTTGGTAGGTTTGTTGAATACCTATTTTGGTTGGTTTGAAGGCAGTTTGGTTTATTGAATTGTTTGCTAGCAAGTCGGGTTGCTATTTCATTGGCTGAGTCAATTTGATTTGTAGTTATGCCAGTCGAATACTTTCACTGAACAGACTATTGTTTGATCGACAGGCAAGTAGGCCAAGTTGCTCGTATTGTGAAGCAAGAGCCAGAGCTAGGTATGTTTGCCTGTTTCACAGTTCAAGTTGTTTTGATTCTTTGAGGTAGCCATTATACTGTGTAGATTCAGTCATAGTGCAGACATATTCTTTATAGGAAAATAAAAGTTGTTAAAAGTTTATATAATTTTAAGAACATTGAGCTTTTTAATGTTGCTTTACCCTGTTCACATCAGGACTCTGCTTGTAACGTGTAACCTAGGTTATCAGCCTTTTGTCCAGTCTCTCCAGCACTTTGTTGCACAAGGAATTTACTTAAAGTATTTAGAGAGAACAAAAAATCCCATACAATGTATGATTACATGGATCACAGTTTTCATTTAATAGGTTATTATTTAAGCTTTGGGCCCAGGGTCTAGAAGCAAAGCATCACGGTTGTAGGCTTTGAGTCAGTCTCTTGGCATTTTGTCACCGAAAGGACATCAATTATCTTTGACCATGGTTTTGTTTTGTTGTAGTGTTTTGGAGTTTTGTGAGAGAACACTTAAGCAAGATGGAAGCAGAAAGATTTTACTGTTTACATAACATCACAACTGATACTGGTAAAGGTCAGTGCCCGTGTAATTAAGTTTACTTGTGAACAAAATTCTATTGTAGTAGCTTTTAATCTATGTAATAGTTGCTATCAAAATATTGATGTGTAAAAAGGCAACTGGATAAGCCACTTATATTTGTGGGTCCACTTCCCTTTTACTTCAAGGAACATGAGTCAGGTTTAGACCAACTTGAGGTTGATAACTATAGACAGATTCCCCTTCACTCCCAGTAGTATGTGACATAGCCAGGTCGAGACCAACTTGAGGTTGATAACCCCGATAGACTGATTCTCCCCCAGCAATAGGAGTATTAGCCAGGTTTAGACCATCACGAGCTTGATAACCTTTATTTAGACTGATTCTCTGTCCCTCCCACTAAATGATAACATTAGCAGGGTTGCCAGACCATCACAAATTTTATGAACTCTATTTAGACTGATTCCCCTTCTCTGATAGCTCTTTTAGGAGTTCATCTTTTTCCAGGAACATGAGCTATGAGCTAGGTTTAGGCCATCCATCAAAAAGGTGATATCCTTTCTGTAAGATTTATGTAAAATCATTTTGGAGAGTACCCTGCTCTTACTGGTTTAAGACCTCAGGAGAGAGTCTGGACCTGTGTGAGCAACTAAGTTTTATGTGTACCCTCATGACGTTTTGCAAGGTTTTTTTTAACAAATTTATAATGTGGTTTTTAATAAAGTGTGGGAAATCTATATGAAAATAAAATGGTTTTCTTGAAACAATTAATATTCCTTTTGCGCCATGTAGGTAGAGCATGGTTGAGATCCAGTTTGAATGAGCACACATTGGAAAAGTACATTCATACCTTCCTTGGTAACAAGCCAATTTTAAGGTAGGTGTTTGTCGCAAATGAAAACTGGACAGCTACCAAGTAAATGATCTTATCCATTATCAGAACTGAGAGTCATTTTAAAGAAACTTCATTTGATGATCACCAAATAGTGTAACTTCAATCATAATTACAATATTTGCTTATTTGTAAAGAAAAAATAACATTTACTAGTTCTGTATTAAACATTTCTTAATGCTTTAAATCTTTTTGATGTTATACTGTCATTCAGTATTCAATGTGGCACCGATTAGCCCAGTTGGTAAGGTCCCTGTCTGTCATGTGGGAGGCCTGGGTTCAATTCCCAGTGTCGGACCTTCAGTCAGGGTCTCAAAATAACTGAGGAGATGGTGCTGTCTTTGCTCTAACATCTGCAAACGGTTAGACCTTCACATCTTCTTGGATGAAGATGCAAAACCGTATGTCTAGGGTGGCAGGCCACAAAAGGCACCTTGAGTCCTATTCCTTGTGACTCCCTTGCACACCAGCTACAAGCGATTTTTAAAATTAGTAACAGCAATTCGTAATGCCACTCAAGATGACACACAAGATTGTTGTTTTGAGGAATATTTTATTACCAACAAGATGGGTCCTGTAGCTGTCCATGTTTGAGGTTGTTACCCTTGCCTGTACAGATGTTTGTCTTTCAAGAAAACAATTTTACACCCAGGGTAGGAGGTATTGTGCACAGAAAAACCGCATGCCAGTTAGAAGCAATCTCAGCCAAGACATGCCAATCAGAATTGAAAATTAACTTCAGTTTGACAGTTGATTATGTAAAATTTTCAGAAATTTCTATGAACCTGAAGCCTTTCTCATGGATGAAGAACGAGCCGGTATGCTCCCCATGATGGCTGCAGGTGAGTTAAAGGGTTAATATAATTGTGAAACCATCAGGTCGAGTCTTTTCAAGATTAGTTTGTGATAGGATAGTCATTTTAGCATGCTTAGAGTCCAATCTCAACTGTTATATATAGTGGAAAACACACTTTCCTGCTAGGTGATTGTTTGGTTGCACACACAAAGATTAGTTGTCACTTATACGTTTGGTAATTGTACAATCAGCAGGTTGAGTCTCGTCAAGATAAGTTGATAATAACTTTCCTGGATAGCCAGCTCAGCATGCTAACTCAAACCTCAACTGTTTTATGATATAGTGGAAAACACTAGCTGACCCCTAGACAATGATGGCATTTTCCAGATATTTCTATATCAAAACCCTATTATTTTAGTGAAAACAATTACTATTTATAAAGATTGTTACTGAAAAATAGCAACGAACTTGGTTGTTTGTGCTCGAATAATGAACGCCCCTGATGAAATGATTTTAATTGACGTAATAATTATCGATGGTGATATTTGTAGTCTTAGTTGTTAAGGGGGCTGTTTCTTTCCAGGTCTTAGTTCAATCTTGTTCGCACTCAACATTGACAACGAAGAGCTAAATGCGTCCAAACTGGTGAGGCGTTATGTTCTTTGACCCAACTATTTAGGAATGTTAAATAGTTGTTTTTGTAACAACAATATAGTTGCTGTCGAGCGAAGCGAGAAATCACATATTTACAACGATGTATCATGTTGCAGCTGAGTTCTCGATTTGAATGGATAGGTAAATTCTCCAAACTGGCATAACAATAAGTTATCATTTAACAATTATCAAATGTCCTGTTTTATATAAGAAATTAGATGACAAATGGCTGGAACTGAAAAGTGGTTAAAGGTCGTTAACAGTACTTTCTAAATGATACACTGTGTATGCTACAATAGCTCGATAGCATTATCTTTAGCTATGGTAACATTTAGTAGATATAAATGTAAGAAATGTCAGTTGACACATTAGCATTCCCAGGTCACAGGTGGTCCGGTCTTGCAAATTTTTCCTTGTTTCACTAAAAAAGGATCATCCATGTTTGATAATCCTATACCCCGTAACTTGCTATGTTGCCATCATGGTGAGTCCCGGTGGTGTAGTGGCTATCACGCCTGACTAGTAACCAGGAGACGTGGGTTCGAGTCCCGTCCGGGGCATTCAAACCAGTTTTTTCAGACAAGTATGTTGGAATGTGAAAATAGACGCCATATTGTATCTACTTTGTTGTAATTCCCTTCCTAGCCAAATATGTGTGTTTGATTGTAGGAATCCTTAGAAATAAGGTCCAAGGCAGAATAACATACTCGAGTGAAGAAAAAACTGGGCCCCAAGAATCATCCATGTTTGATAATCCTATACCCCGTAACTTGCTATGTTGCCATCATGGTGAGTCCCGGTGGTGTAGTGGTTATCACGCCCGACTAGTAACCAGGAGACGTGGGTTCGAGTCCCGTCCGGGGCCTTCAAACCAGTTTTTTCGGACGAGTATGTTGGAAGGTGAAAATAGACGCCATATTGTATCTACTTTTTTTTTTTCGCTAAAAAAGGAGAACAATTCTTTGAAATGTTTTGCTTATTTTTTTAAATTTTTTTGTGCATGCTAGGAAGCAACTGCTGTTTTGCTTGCTAGTTAAGTTATTATTTTGCATTTGTAGAACATGTCTCCACCCAGCACGAGAGAAGTACTAAACAACTTAATGCCAGCAATAGCCGTTCCAGCACTCCAGTTACCGTCCAAAACCGTTCCAGAGCCACAACCTGTCTATTTAGCAGAAGTTTCAGGTGATTTACACTTGTTTAACTTAAGTTTAGTTTGACATTCACTGGATGTAGGTTTCCTTAAGTTGATAAGTTTATTGGCTTACCACGAAGTATTCAGAAAATGCTTAGAACCTTTACTACAGTGTTTAAGTTTTTACTATTGACGTCATATGGTTGCATGTATCTGGTGAATTCAAATATTTTGTAGTAAAACAAGACAACTTATTCCTTTGTACCTCAATAGTTAGAATTAACATAAACTTGAAGTTTTTACTTTTGTCTGGAACATTTGCAAAAATAGTGTTTTATGTTCTTGTTGAAAACAGGCTTCTAATTTTAATGATAATCTTCTGCTTCATGTATACAGAAAGCGTGAAAGTGGAAAAGAAAAAGAAAAAGAAGAAAAAAAAGGTCAGCGCAGCGATTGTTTCAATAGAAGAAGAAACTGATCCCTCGGTTCATTCACCATCTGGACTGAAGACACCAACAGAGCAGTTTACACCAGTTCCAAAAGAATATGGAACCGAGCCTTCCTTAGTAGATCCTACTGGGAAAGTAACAAAAGGTTCAGGACACTCGAGATCGTTTTCTTATCCGGGCCATAGCAGTAGTATCCAAAGAGAATTACAGACTTTTGTCAATGGAGATGATACTTCTATGACTGACATGATGTCTCATGAAATGACAAAAACAAACTCAGTTCCGGAAAACCTTGTTGAAAGTATCAAACAGGAAAAAAATAATGAGGAAACGCAAAATAAATTAGAAACGTTTGTTAGAAGTTTCAAGTTTAGAACTGATAAAACAAATCCTAAAAACCAGGTAGGTTGCGGGAATCAGGTTGGCAACTCAAGTTTCTTTGTAAGTAAGTCCGTGGACAGTAAAGAGGCAAGTCTTAAGGTTTTTCCAGATAAAACACAGTGTCAGAGCGACATCCAGGTCAAGGAAGGTGAAAGTGCTAATCCAGATTCCGAAGGTTCCAACAAGATGACACCTTCTGGACTGCAACTTGATGAAAGATCAAACAAGCTATCAGAGCATTTAGATACTGAGTTTATAGCTGTACAGAACGAAACCTCGTCAGCTCCCCCTATGAGTGATAATCAAATATATTCACTGGAACACAAAAGTAGCTTGGGTGAGACTGTTTCTAGAAGTCCACCACCGGTGTCACCACCATCTTCAAACATCATAAAGCACAGTTTTGTCGGGACTGCGGATTCCCAAATAGCTGACAGTAAATTTAAGAACATAGAAGAGAGTCAGTCGTTGTTAGGCAGTCCTGTTATCGACAACAGTCGAGAATCCGGTTTACCAGTTACTCTTCTTGATGGGGTTGGACAAATGATGGCTGTTGTCAGCGATGATGCTGGAGACAAAGAAATGTTTTTTCAGCTTCCTAAGCAAGGAGATGAAGCAGTTTCACAAAATGAACAATTAACCCCAGCAGATAGCTCTAAAGATAACATGTCTGTTTCAAGGTAGGTGTTTTGATTTGCAAGTGTAGATTATGAAAGCATTTAACTAAAAAAGTTTTTCATTTTGAAGATTATTTCTCTTACCCTAGTAATTGGTTTGAACAGTAGGTCGAATTGGCGCTGGTTTTGTCCTTGCTAGTTTACAGTTTGGTAACAAGCAGTAAATGTGTAACTTACACTCAACAAACAATTCTTGAAGATCGAGAGTCTGTTGTACGGAGGGCCCGGGTTCGGTTATCGGTGCCAGACCTTCACTCAGAACCTTAAAATAACTGAAAATGCTTTATAAAATCTGCGAACAGGTAAAAATGATCTAATAATTATTATGGTTGACTGATGAGCTATTAGTTTATCTCATATTTTGAAAACATCAAGAGTGAGCCTTTGTCTTTTGTATACTTATGGTGTGAAAACTTTCCGTTGTACAAAACTTTACATCCAAAGTACTCCTTTTTTTCTTGTAGTAGCGTTTCATGGGTTGAGGACCTGGCCGATCTTAGTCCTTACGGCAGGTTTGAACCGGGAAATGTGAGTTTAGATTCAATAGAGGCAGCTGTGGGAGCTACGGCAACAGCACTTGCGGCTTGTTCCGATGCCCAGAAAGGAATGCAAGAATCAGCAAGGTATCAATAATATATAAAAGGAAAAAGCTTGGATCTTGGAAAATTGGTAAAATTTAACCTTGAATGAATCTGAAGTATTTTTAGAAAAGCGTGCATTATTACATGGCAATGCACGATAATGTCGAAGTCAAAAACTTCCACTTCACTTCACTTCACTTTATTTTACATGTGTAACCTTAGCATTGCTAATGTAGTATACACAGCGCATGAACGCCTTGTTGGAAAAAGAAGAATAAATTACATCTCTCGTACAGCTTTTTCAAAGCTGCACAGGTTTGTGCTAAGATCAATGATTTCCTGTGGGATGTTGTTCCAAAGTCTTACAGCTCTCGGAATCAGACTGTATTTATAGACATCAGTACGGGCATAGAGAGGGATAAAATGTTTTGTGTGCATATGGCGGGTAGGTCGGAGAGGAGAGTTTACACTGTCGAGAGGCAAATTCGAAACTGAGTTAAGCAATTGATTAAATAGAATAATATTCTTGACATCTCTTCTTTGTTTGAGGGTTTTCCATTTGAGTTCATCTAGGTAGTTTGTGATCGTTCCAGGCTTAAAGTTGAAGTAGTCAGATTTCACAAATCGTACCACCCTTCGCTGTACTTTCTCCAATTCGCGTTGGAGGTTTCCGGTGTGGGGGTCCCAGATAACACTCGCGTACTCTAATAAGGGTCGTACTAAGCCAATGTATGCCGACTCTTTCACTTTTGGATTACAAAAGGTCAGGTTTCTCCATCACTAGTATAGTAAGGAACAGTAAACTATTAAGAATCTAAGAATAAAGCTTCCATTGTCAGGAAAAGGGTTGATTAATGATCAGGTAGGTAGGTAGTACGATAGAAAGCGAGATAACAACAAGGTAACTGACTACTGATTGCCTTCTAGCAACGTTGCCGCATTAATTCAAGTATACAAAATATGCAGCCATGTTAATATAATTGAGTTTGTTCCTGATGGCCAAGCAGTGTCGGTTAAAGAGCATATTTTGTGAGTTTTAATGTTACAGGATACTTGTGTAAACAATTATTCAATGAAAGATATCCTCTGCTTGTACAACGTTCTTAGTCTCAAATAAAACTTGCGTAAAGTCTCTCTCCACACCAGCAGCTCAAGTTTGATAACCCTGCACATAAACCGAACGTCAAGTAATTAAGTTTGATCATTTCAACGGTTTCATTTTCCGGTGCGTCCATTTTGAAATGTGACGTTGTAGTGCCAGACCCCCTCTCGTTCATGGCTATTGTGTTTATCTAGAGCGGAGGCTGGCACTGCAACCGAAACGCGTCAAGATGGCTGCACGGGTAAAATTCAAACCGTGAACATGATCTAAATACATTGCTTTACGTTAGCTGTTCGCACAGGATTACCAAATTTGAGCTGCTGATATGGACACAGACTTGACAATAGTTTTACTTGAGATCAAGATTTTTGTACAGTGGAGGACTTCTTTAACAAACTGTGGAACTGGCTGAGATTGAGACTATCTCAAATGTATCATTTGTTCTATAGGTGCAGCTCGTTAACAAAGGTTTTCAACGACACCAAGACTACAGTAAGTTTCGCTTTTCTATTGACTACTTCTGTAACTGGCTAAGTAACGGGTAAGCCCCGTCACTTATCCCCCCTCCCCTCCCCTCCCCCTTCCTCTCATCCCCCCTAGATTAGTTAGAGTCAGAGTTGGTATAAGGTTTTGTTAAACGTTTATGGGAGGGATAGGTGGGTCGTTTCCCATGAACTAGGAATAGAACGTTTTTAAAAGTGTTCACAAAGTTTCTTGCATGCTCCAACTTAGTTCCTGTTCCATACAGTCTAATTTTTATATTTGCAAAAAGAAAAAAAGTTTATCAAATCTTATTTTGTATTTGCAGGAGGATTCTGGTGGACATGATGGCATGTCTAAAGGTATACTTGATAATGCCGTTTTAGGATTACCTATTAACACAAAGCTTTCTAAAAGAATCAGGCCAGAAAGTCAGTTTTAATTATTTAACTTCTATCTCATGATGAAGAAAGATTATAAAATTGCTTATAAGAGATATCGAACTCTCTCCAAACCAGTATCAATTAATTTGATATTTTAGGAGCCTCCTTCAACAAAAACCAATTTTAGGCATTTAAAGAGTTTCTGTCGCTTATAGGAACAGAAATTAATTTTCAAACACGTTGCATTGACAACAAATGGAGTTAAAGTATGATTTTCTTTCGTCTGATTATCTGAACTTATTTGTGTTTCAACCAATTGTTTCTGTTTTCATATGCTAGAATTTCTACTTAATCTCTGTGTTTCCGTTCCAACCTAGGCTGAGGCACCTATGTATGCTTCCGGTCCGATTGGGGTAATCTGGTAATTGTAAAGCGCCTTTGAGCATATCCAAATAAAAAGGTGCTATATAAACGCACCACTTCGCTTTTTTGCCAGTGTTTGAATTGACTAAACTCGAGACCCGTTGGTAACCCTTGAAAGGATTCTATACTGATAGAACTACTATGATGGCTATTACGAGTTCACCACTAAATTTCTTAACGTGTGTTCTGATAGTTGAACTGAAGCAAGCCATAGTATCAATGATGCTGAGGAAAGATGAATTTGAGGAGCAAAATAGGTGAGCAAGTTATGATTAATGGAGTGGAACATATGTCATAGCTCTAGTTTTGTGGAAATATTCCTTTTGGGTATATGGTGAACTTTCTGTTATCTGAAAACGATGAAAGACTGTTAATGTAAATCGATTTAACCCTTTAAAAACCCCTAACTGTTTACTGTTAGATCACTTCGTCATCTTCTGGATAAAGAAATGGAGCAATCAGCGAATTTGAGGGCCGAGATAGAGCAGCTGAATATAGATACACTACAAAGAAGTAACAAAGATCAGCTCAAGATTCAAGCTCTGGCTAGGTATAGTTATAGTCATATACTTTTTCTAAACAGGAAACTCTTCAGTTGTAATTCCATTGGTTTTACTAGTCTACTCTGGCATGCTTTGTCCAAACATTGTCTTGTTGCATCAGCATTGGTTGAATGAAGTTATCTGAAATGCAACATGTAGCGCTATCCTTATCCTCCGTTACAAGATCTACACAGAATACAACAACAACAAAGAAGTCCTCCACGATACCTTTTGATTACAATGTTGTAATGTATGATAATCAGTTTTTTTGTTTTCAGGGAGAACGAACTGCTGAAGCATCAGTTGAAGAAGTACGTTGGAGCAGTGCAGATGTTGAGGAGAGACTTGACAGGGCAGCAGTCAGCAGACACGACGGAAGGTAACGAGCATGATTACAAGTCAGGGTTGCGTTTCATCTTCAACTGATAAGTTTTTCTTTATTATCTTGGGACTGAGAGTTATCAGCTAGAGTCGATTTTAGGGAAGGAAGAAAGTCAGATCAGGGCGTGAGTCCAGATCATCAGTGCCGGGACGGTCAAGATGACAATGCCAAACTGACGCCTTGGTTTCGAACTCTTACTCAAGAACATAATTTTATTAATAATAGAGTTATGCCTTTGCTACTTACAAATAAGAACCTTTTCAAATACTATAAGGAGAAAAGCCATTTTTGGATGCTCTAAAGAACACATAAAGGAACATAATGAAATCGCACTTGTTTTTCAAGATGTACCTTACATTAAAACGCAAAACAAATTTTTTTTCCACTAGCCCTGCTGGGGATCAGACAAGACGAAGTATTGCCATCCTTACCTCCAAAACAAAAGACTGAAAAAGAACAAAGGTTGGAATCTTTATAGGCAGTTAGATGATAATCTTTTGTTTTGAAGATTTTGAAAACAGTTGGTTTTCCTAACTAAAGTTTTATTTTTGATTTGTTAGTGAAGAAACCAATG
>JAOBAT010105290.1:0-15299 GCA_026413305.1 Hydrozoanthus tunicans
CTGCAGGCATTGGCCTCTTTCTTAAAAACGAAATCATTCGATTTACCTGTTAAAACTGCTAACGAAATCCAGTTATCTTGAGGGAAACTTCGGAGGGAACCAGCTACTAGACAGTTCGATTAGTCTTTTGCCCCTATACCCAAATTTGACGAGCGACTTACATGTCAGAATCGCTACAAGCCTCCACCAGAGTTTCCTTTAGCCTCACCCTATTCAGACATAGCTCACAAGATTTCGGGTCCTGGCGTCTACGCTCTTACTCAATTCTACCTTGGAGTAAAAAAGATTGGTCAATGATGCGCCCCTGAGAATAGAAGGGTTGTCACCTCGGCGGCCGAAACCGCTTTCACTTTCATTGCACCCAGGGGTTTCTTTCACCCAAAGACTCGCGAACAGGCTAGACTCCTTGGTCCGTGTTTCAACACTGGTCAATTGTACGAAATTACCTCGCGAGCGACCGATAGCAGTTCGGGTGAACTTCTAGCAGTCCACTACAATGGACAACCGACCGGCAACAAGAGACCCTAGCCAAATAAGCCATTCGATGCGACCGCGTAAGTCTGGCTCACGTTCAGAAGGCGGGATATAACAGTCATGGGTCGAAACCCACGACCTACCTTCTCACGAGCTATTGACACTGGCGCCGAACCGACGTCGTCGCGCACTCGCAAAAACTGCGACGGCGGTAAACAGAGTCAGCTCCCGCGAATGGGAGAAACAGGCAACTTTTAACACAGCAAAACAATGTATGTTGCAAAACTTCAAATTTTCACTTCGTGTCAACATTAAACACAAATTTTGGCTCATAAACGTATTTTAGATGTAACTTTAGCCCAAATAATAGCTTTTTACTAAAGAATTAAAATAATCGGAAAACACTAAATCTGACAAATATCTGCTTCGCTTGAAATTGGCTATTAGGTGGTATTCTGCAATGGGGCAAAATCAATGCCGGGACAAATTAAAGTCAGTAAAAATCCATATTTCCCTAACTTGACCTTACGAAGAACGAAACCTCACAAAAACATCTATCCGAACTAATCTGTCAACACGCAAAAATACAACACGCATGTTAGGAAGCAATTAGTTGAATTAAACAAGGTAAGCCCACAAGATTGGTGGTAAATGAATGCTCATCTAGTTCTGCGAAAGGCAGTTTTGGGTCTTCTAGTTTCAGTGTCTTCTTTGTGAGCACGACAGTCCGACGCTTGATTGAGAAAAACTCACTCTGCTACTTACATCGGACGACAAGCTTGTGGAGGCCATTTGAGGGAGCAGAAGGTATTGATATGACAATCTCTCTCAAGCCTATGCCCTCTTTTTAATATTCAACCTTTGACAGCAGACTGATACCACGGACCTTGTGGGCTTCTGTTTGCCTTTCACCGACTCGTAGAGTACGATGTTGATGGTGTACGTACTCCTCAGTCAGAGGCCATTGCTTTGAACATTTGCTCAGACGTATCGATGTCATGGCCGGCATGAAAGTATACATTTGAGGGTCTCGTCTGCAGTCTCCTTTTTGGACTCTTCGTCACTTGATGATAACTGGTTTGTGTTTGCAAAAACGGCTGCAAGAACTTCGGTACAGTTTCCACATACTCCTGTATCATTGACAGAGTAAATTTACCCAGGACAGCTAAATAGGCGCTCATTTCTATCGAGTCTTCTCATTAAATGCAAAGATATAATTCAATGTATTCCCTACCCATATCTGCCTTCATTTCCTACAAAGTGTCTCAAGGGGCGGAGATACTCCATCCCCCTCCCCCGCGGCAAAATAAAAGTAATCCCCTATCACAACTCGATTTAGGACCACTTTTAATTGATTGCGTGGCATTCGATTATGGCCATAACTGTTTTTAGCCTAGGGAGAATTTTTTTGTCATTTCAACACCACGCGTTCTCTCGGGACCACGTCCGAACGACTTCAGAACGATTAAGAGACTATAAGAAAACTTAAGGAACATTTTGCAATTGATTTCGTGCGATTCGGTGACGATCATATTTTTTCCTTAGCCTAGAGAGGGGGTACCCCTAAAATATCAACTCCTCAGATTCCCTCCGTCAGAATGACGCAGCAGGCCATAAGAGTCCCTTAGGACCACTTTTTAATAAGCCAGTTTGACATTTCAAAAACACATGTGCGAGTCGGGATAAAATGTAAAATTCATGAAACTTTAACAAAGGAACGCAATGAAGCGGGATGGGAACTCGTTATTATTCCTTTCAATTTTTTTTGAATAGTTTATTTTATCCCGACGCTGAACTGGCTTGTTGATTCGGTTAAAGTCAACTGTTTTTTATTTGTTGTTATTTCAACACCTCATATAGTTTCATAACCCACCTACATTAAATATGCTTATATTTCATACAATAGAACATCGAGTGTAGTGTGTTTTCAAATGGAAATGATGCATTGCTAGGATCTTTTTACTTTTGAAAACACACTACCTATGATTTTCTGTTGTATGAAATTTAAGACTGAGACCAATGAAAATCAACCGAGAGGAACGTTTTCAATAAGCTAATGATAAGCAAATACACCCATTTGTCCGGCCATTCTGCCCTATGGATTCTAACCTTGATAGGCTGGCTCGAAAAATATTCTAATGGGCTTCCATGGCCAGCTGAGTCAATCTGAAGTAGTCTAGGTAATTCGGTACCGAGGTCATTTAAAAGAAGATGCCTCTTTTCTTATGTTGTTAGATGCTGGAGTCTGCCATGTAGTAGGAGAGTAGACAATGGAGTTATCTAGTAGGTTGTCAGTTGCCACTCTGCTTCGAGTAGAGCTAGTCTTTCCCTTTGGTCGAGAAAAAAATTGCCAGTTTTACCTTATGGATGACGCCAGTAATCGACGAGGTTGGAAGTTACTCACTCGGCGGTAAAGTTTTTTACTTCTGTTCAGGAAAGACCACACTTGTAAATGAAACTCGAGGGGAGGCAGTTTAGAGCTTATTGATGAGAATGTAAACTTTGTCCCACAAAATGATCAATTTCCTTTTAGCTTTAATTGTCTCCTTGGGATCGTTTGACACTACAAGAAAATGCTTATCAAACGGAGCGCGATTTCAATCATCTTTAATACAACAATTCTTCTGCCCTGGAACCTCGAAGGTCAATTCACAAACGCGTAAACAACTAAAAAAAAGGTTCAGAAAGGGCTATTTGTACAACGTTTCTAACTTTCTTATGTCATTGCTGTTAAAAGGCGGAAATCTTCAAGAGGTCTGCCAGTAGGTAAGGCGATTCCTTTTTTCCGGAATAGGCTGTTTATGTTGCCATAGGGTTACCAAATCCGACCGTCTCTTGCAGCTCATGGATTTCAGACAATAGGTCATTGTCCTGCAGATTAAGCTGGATAGACAAAGTAAAATAGTTATTCTTGTGTGGTTAGTAAAATGAACTCGCATTAAAGACCAGAAACACTCGTTTTCTGCGTATCTAAAATCAAACCAATCATAAACAGAAGCTTTCAAAAAGAAGCAGCGTGGAACAGTTTATAGGGAACCGGATTTAACTTGACACGAGTTCAAATCCGACCCTAACCAGTAATTGGATGTGTCTTTTGTGATCGCCGATCCAAAGTATAGTAAATATATACAGACTGGTTAGGAAACCACTGTTGTATGTCATTGTTCGATATTTTCTTTTGTTTCTGGTCTCTACCCTGCACTAAAAGTGCAAAAAACACAAAAGCTTTTGCAATGCAAATCAACAAGTAGCCAGTCAAAATGTTCTCACTAACACCTGAAACAAAGATTTTGCAGGGTCACGGTTCGTTCAACATAAAACAAAGCATCTTTGTACATTCTTTGTATTTTCCTTATGGGGCTTGCCAGCTTTCTTAAACAGTCCGTATATATTAACTATGGCCAAAGCTACCACGCTTATAGCGTATATACATATGTTGGGTGTAATGCATCCCGAAACAACCGTTCGACCAGAAAAACTTTTTGTGGACGTTTATGTCGTTTAAATGATTTTTTTGTCTGATGAAAGGAATGAAAGTCGTTTGTTGATGCCGGCGAGTATGTTCTTAGCGATGGTTGGTGGATGGCTACTCTAGTGGTGGACGTGTACTGAATGTACGTGGTGTTAGGCTTCGGGAAGGGCTTGTAGGGTACTTTGGATCAGATTTAAAGTCACGTCTAGGAAAATAACGATTTGATTCAACACATTTCGGCCTTTCTCCAAAGGTCTTCGACAATAACTTAGATAAACTTTGCAAGTAATGAATGGAATCAATTAGATATGAGAATTAGACAAGTGACCTCTTTAACCAAATTTAAAAAAGCCATTCGTAAAGCAGATATCAATTTGTTTATAATAACAATGTTTTATCTTTATATTTTTTATCTTGATTTATATTTTGTACCTGTATTTTATTTTTCTTGTTAGTTATTCTTAAATGTATTCTTAGATTTTATATAAATATTTTTCTAATTTATTTATTTAATTTCTTAATTATCTTGTCAGGACCATCCTGTAAATCACTTTTTGTGACGTATGTATCCTGAATAAAGGTTTATTATTATTATTATTATTATTATTATTATTATTATTATTATTATTATTATATAGCTTTACATATCACGGACAAAAGCCGAAATATTCAGACTCAAGAATCTTATCTTAAATCTTTCATTTATGTTAATGAATTAACACTGTGTGTCTCTATGGGAGTCTATACCACAATAAACGATACACGACACACTGAAACATGCCTACAATGTTGTCTGGTAACAGAACTGTTTTTTTTACAGCCATACCTTCAGGGTATACTTGTACGACTGCTCCGCTTCGTGTTCGCGCCCAGTCTGTACGAGAGAAACATGTCATCCTTTGAGTCACCAATATTTACAGGAAAGGTATAAACCCTGTATTTAGGTGACCTTTACACATACCAGCGCCTGTTACTCTATAAAATCTATAATTGGTAGATAAACCATCACATTAGCTACGCTAACGCCCGTTTCACTACACAATTATTTGTCGGAAAGTCCGCACTAATTAGTCTGCGACCAAAAATCTGCTGTATGTGGCACTTACAGAAAAGGATCCAGAACGGTTTTTTGTCGTAAAGGACGCGCAAAACTGGCAAGCTCTATCCAGAAACTGGTGTGGCTGTGACTAATGTTTTGTCCATCTGTTTTACGCATCAGCCAAACGAAAGCAGCGAGGCAGGCATGTGACAAGGGGGATGGCGCATAATCATAACATCGCGGAGTTCGTGGAGGAGGCAGTTTCAGAGCCTTCAGGGCCAGTGGTACCTTAACCTGTAAACTTGGGACAAACGTTCGACTAGTGCATGCATCATGAGCTGCAGTTGGAACAGATTCATGCCCGACAAAAAACCGAGAGGTTTCCGACAAAAAACATCTTATAATGTGTAGCTTACCTGTAGACAGACTAGAGCCAGGTAGCCCCAAATTGTGGGATCCTTATTGTTCAAAATGTTTGCCTCTGATAAGGCATCTTCTGCTTCTAGCAACTCGCCAAGCTGTGGATAATTAAAGAAATGACAAATGAACTCTATTGTCTCATCCTGCATGATTGTTACCATAAACTGTCAACTCACTTCTTAAACAAAAATAAACTAAAATGCCTCAGTTTTACAGTGATTTTGGTAAAATCTTGGTTACTTTCGAACAAAACTTTGTTTATATCAAAGTAACATAAATTATAATTTCCTTCAATCGTCCCTTACATCACAAACTAATGCCATGTTCACACCAGACCTCAACCATGGTTAAAATGCTTTTAGTGAAACAGAGTATCCATTCACACTTCACGCGCGTTAAACTAGGCTGGATTTAAATCGCGTTAAACTGCCTCGGGTAGGTAGTTTTAAGGTTGTTTAAAAACGGCGGTTAAAAGCCGATGGACGTTCATCGGGAAGGAAAGCTCACTGGAATCTGTGTTTTAGGTAAGTAGTTTATTTTTGTATACGTTTTGCTGTGGGCGACAAAAGTAGAGTTAAACAACATTTTTACTTTTGTTTAATGTCTTTGTTTCTATATGCGAAGTGATCGAGCTATAAGAAAATTAGTCACCTAAGAAGTTACTGGAAAACAAAAACATGGTGTATGCTAGCGATCGGCGTTATAAATGACATGTTAAATAGGAAAAACTGTTAGCGATTCCTACGTGAGCTTTTAACACACATTTCTTAAAGAACGTATCACCCTGCAAGTTCGAACCGAATGCTGTCTGTTTTTAAAGCCTCTTAACAGGTTTTGTCATTTCTTCTTGATTATTAGAAGGTTCTGTGAAGCAGAATGGTTAAGCCAAGTTTTTTCGCAAATGATTTTTTTTCCTTAAAGTTTAGCACAGAAATAAAAACCTGGAACTTACATAGAAGGAAAAGGATATAATTGCATGGAAACCGAAAGTAGTTGTATTTAAACTTATTTCTAATAATCACAACAGCATATTAGGCGAAACTATATACAAGCAACGATTCGATGCCCCACTAACGTAAACATACATTTGTGCTTGACAATGGCATCAGTAGGATGCAAAAACGTCGGTTTTATATTATTTCGCTTAAAGTCTTGCTAAAAAGTTTTTCTAGATCTTTCTTAAATAACAACAGTAAGAATCAAACGATTAAATTAATACTATACAGAAAACAAATTGGCATACTTCTTATTTTCCAGCGTTACTGAAGATAACCACAGTGTCGAAAACGTTTTAGAAAAGTTTCAAAAAAACTTTAAGCCTATATTTTTTAATGTTTTATCAGCAAAGTATTATGGTAAGAAAAATATCAACATTAATAATAAAATAATAACACTAAGAAAAAGAAGAAGACGAAAAGATAGAAGAGCAAGAAGAAGAAAAAGAAAAACAAGAGAAAAAGTTGAAAAAGAATAAGGAGGAGGGAACAAGAAGAAAGAGGAGATGGAAAAGAAGAGGAAGGAGGAGGAGGAGCAAGGGGAAAAGAAAAAGAAGGAGAATGGGGAAGAGGAGAAGAAGAAGCAGGTGTTTGTTTCGAATTCCCCTCCAAGAATCATCGCCAAAGTTTCCTTTTAAGGACACTGCCAATGATTGATCAAATTTATGACAAGAAAAACATACCAAGAGTTGCGCTTGTCATTTTTGTGCAACGCATTCGACGTACGCTTAGAAACAGCCCTACGCACGGGCGTAACTAATCTAGTTTTGGTTAGCTTAACGCGAGTAAAAGAATCAATTTCTCTACCTAAATCAATATCATATGTAATGAATCTTGTTTCAATTAAAAATTGAGGGCGTGATCTTAACGCCCTGATTTGCGGAGAGTTGATCGTTGCCCTAGCCATCAACTGAGTATCTAGTGGTCAGTTTACTTACTCGATAACAGGCGATACCCACTCCTAGCCACGAGGTAGAGGACGGCAATCTAAGACTGGCTTTTAGGTATATATTTTTCGCCTTGTTAAACTACAGAATGAAGAAAGAGATATTAGTCGACTGGGGTGAGAAACTTTGTTGATAAAAGGAACCATTCTTTTACCATTTTGTAAAACGTCCTATGAAAACAAATACTGTACTACTCTATCGATGTACTGTCTTTGAGTCTAACTATGAGATGATAACAATCGTAACAAAAACAAAATAAAAATAATATGAGGTAAGTTAAAACAAGTGAGATAGGATTATTTTCAATTACACTGGCTTTTAATTGGGCATTCGTTAAAACATCTAACGTTTATTCAAATATTTGAACACTGAGAATGTCACAGTTGAACAACAGTTTCCCAAACATGGAGCATAGAAATGAAATTGCTTACCTCGGCCTTCTTCAGATAGATTGAAGCCAATCGCAGATAAATTGCGTGCATATTTGACGCCTCCGTTACGTACGACAGAGTTCTCTCGTAGCACTCCTGTGCGTCTTCTATTTTTCCCGTAAGGAAAAACAGATGACCTAGATGTGCCCACGCGTCAGGGTTCTGGAACACAATATCGTTTCTAGATGAACAATAAGGCAAGCAAAAAAAACCCAATTCGTTCTTGTTATAACAAAACCAAATACCAAAATCAATTTTCGAAGTCTTCGCTCTTTCTTATGACACAATACATAAAACGTTATAAACATGCAATATACCTGGTGCTTAAGGACCATTGTTTGTCTTAGATTCTCTTCAGCTTCGGTAAATTGTTTTTGTTGTATTTTGAGTCTTCCCAGAGCTAAGTAGTACTCTGCATTTGGTACTCCATTTGATGCAACCAATTCGTGTGCTAAGGCACTTTCTGCCATCTGAGGAAGATTAAAAATGAAGGCTATATAGGTGACCGTGGTACTGTTGGTTTTGTTATTATTAATAGTTGAAGTAGTGTTGTTATAATTATCATTATCGATATTACAATTTTTACTGTTAATTTTGTTATCATTATTTGGAGTAATCAAAAGTGACAGTGGCAGTTACTTATTGAAAATATTCAATTGTCCCAAGATGTGAGACTGCCTACTGATAGCCTTCTTCAGTCGATGTGTAGTCTGTGATCTTGCATGTTAGCTTAGTAAATAGGCGTACGATCGGCGCGTTTTGAGATGCACGTGTCTTGAAAGGATCTGCTAGTTCGGTGATGTTTTGCGGTAGCCGAACACGTACAAAACACAGGGCACTACATAAGTTGGAGCAATGTGAAATGTGGAGAGAGATCGGGAACCACAGTGGTACACTTGACAAGTTAAAGAAGCCATTCAGATTCAGCGCCATCCAAACAATATCAACGGGGGCAGCGGCATTGAGATACCCGAGGCTTGGCTTTCAACCGTACGTACGCAAACATCAAACACGTGGCAGAACCTTTTGAGACACCGCTTCACTGGTTCTTGCCAATTTTAAGGGCCATAGGAATTCCAGTTCACATTTTACACAAAACCTTCTCATCACAACCAAAATTACCATCATATGTCATCCTAGATTCGTCTATTTTCGACACGAGGCTTCCATTGATATCGCTATATGGACCGAACAAGGATTATCCTGAATTTTTTTATTCACTTCTCCATAAACTTTTAGACATATTTGAAATTTGTCTATTGTAATGTGCAGCGATTTCAATGTTGTTCATAACTATGACCTTGACACAAAAGGATACCATGATCAGAATAATCCGATGTTGCAACAAGCAGCTTTTGAGACGATGAATGCCTTGGATCCTCACGATATTTTACTAGAACATAATCCAAATTCTAAACCATACTCAGGTCCGTTTAGACTATTTCTTTATTCTTCGGATATAACTAACATTGTAGGACTTACAATAATTCGACCTGGATATCGAACAGACCACTCTTTAATTGTAACACACTTCACTTTTGTGAAACAAGACAGGGGTAGAGGCACATGCTAATTTAACAATTCACTTTTAAGAGATCCAATTTACGTTGATAAAGCGAAACAATGCACAAAACAAACAACTAAACAATACAAAAGCTCTGGCAACACAGACCCTAATTCGATAGAACTACAAATCAACGATCAACTCTTCTTTGAAATGCTTACTTTAAACATAAGAGAAATGACGATTCCATATTCTGTTTACAAAAAAAGACAGATAGAGATAAAATCGAAATATAATTAGAGAAAAATACAAGAACGTTACAGGATAAATTGAATTCACAAGCTTCACAAAAGTTAAAAGAAGATCTTTTTTCCAAAGAGATTGAACTCGAACAGATACGAGAAGAAAAAATGTGTGGGATTATTACACAAACTAAAACTAGATGGGCTGCATACGGGGAAAAAATTCTAAAAATTTTTGCAACTTGAAAAAACGACACAGAAAAAATTATTCCAAAACTAGTAACACAAGATAAGAGAAATTCATAAACAGGAAGAAATAATTTAAAATTACTCTTATAAAACATCGCGTATGTCTCCTCGCAAATAACGTCGATGATTACTCTTATTCCTAAGCCTGACCGGGTGCAATACTTTCTAAAAAAACTGGCGACCAATATCCCTCTTGGGAGTTGATTATAAAATTGCTTCATCGGTTATTGCAAATCGAATAAAAAGGATTCTAGCAAAAATTATAAGCGAGACACAAAAAGGCTTCATAAATGGAAGAAAAGTTGCTAATAATACTAGATTTCTTTACGACTTGATACGACTTCTCTTAATTGATTTTGAGAAGGCATTGATACCTTGAATAGGATTTCATAGATCGTTCACAATCTTTTTTCAACTTTGTAACATCTATTAAACAATGGGTACTGAAAGACCTTTTATTAAGATGTAAAGAGTTGCATCACTTATAACGGTCATTGTAGGACCACTGTCACCATATCTTTTTATAGTTGCGGCAAAAAAATTATCCCTTACGGCGAAGAAATCTACCTCTCTTAAAGGCATAAAGATAGATGATAACGGGTTCATATCAGGTCAACATTCACAAGTTTGTGTTCCAAGTTTTAATAACGACTAAAATAATCGTTTTTAAAATGTAAGAAATAATTCTTAACAACCTTGACATCACGACGATAACCATTTATGATCATTAGCAGCATTATAAACACCATCGCCCTCACAGTTTATCATTATCACAAACACCATTATAAACTATAGGGCAACCATCATTACCACCTGTTCAAATTTTCTTACCTGAAGTGCGTTAACTTCCAGGCAGAACGTCGCTGTTTGTAGGAAAACACTTTCCAAGAGCTTCCTGGTTGTCCCCTTTTCAAACTGAGGGGACGAGGTACTTGCGTCCTCGGTTAGTTGGGGCTCTGGTGAAGATGGCTCCTTTACACTCCCTGCACTAGGAGCTCTAGAAGGATCATAGGAAGCTACATTGGACTGTACTTGACTGGGAGGTTTGGACCCAGCTGTCGTTGCGTCCGTCGGTGAATCGGAGCTCACAACAACTGCTGGAGGTTGAGATTGAGGCTTGGACGTTTGGGAGAGTAACTGTCTGTCAGTGTTAGGAGCTTCTCCTTCTACTGGCTGGGTTTGTTCTCCATTAACACCACTGACTACAAGTAAAAATGTTTTGCCGATCTTTGATTGGTGGTTTCTTTTCTTTATCAACATTAACTTCATTTAAACACTAAACTGTTTTTTTTTTCAAGTAAAAGCCGGGTTCGGTTTGGGTTATTCCTTTGTAGGGTTTGGGTAGTGTGTTTCTGAGGGGCGTTTACTCGACAAAAACTGTTAACTTGTAAAACTATTGATGCACTCAATAACGCTGATGTTACAGCTCGGTGCATTTATAAGGACTTGATGAAAACTCTAGAAAACAATACCCAGTGTCTGAAACGTGACAGCTAACACAGACTTTGGGTGGTTTGCACTGCACTATTATAAATCAAAACTCTAGAATGTAGTATCCAATGTCTTAATGGTAGCAGCCAATCAAATGTGAGGTTTGCTTTGCACTTCTAAAAAAGTGTAAAAATTAAAATGGCCTTACCGTGAACGTGAGGCATCGAGTCAGTTTGGGCAGTGCCAGTAAGGTGTCGTTCTGCATCTGGGTTCCCTGTGGTCTCAAGCTCAGCTGGTTGCTCACCACTGCGTGGCCGCTCACTACTCTGTGGAGTGGCTGCATTAAAACGATTTGCTTCAAGAAACGCCCGCTCGGCACCAATATCGTTTTGAATGCTATCATAATAAAGGCCTGTAGAAAAAGCAGAACCTTATGTCTTCGTTTCTTTCATTATGCTGGGGTAACTGGATAATTTACGGCTTACCGTCCTTTCCCATGAAGGCGCGGAGCTCTAACCATTTGCAGACGTGTTGAGAAAAGGCGTCACTTTTTTTCCAGGTACATTTTTAGGTTTTAAGTAAGTTAGTAAGTCGACTTTACTTTCGTTACATTAAATAGTGTATAACACTAATAACTTGTGGCCCATAATTAAAGTTACAAAAATCAACAATTTAAAAATCCCGTTATTATAAAATCCTATTTATAATTTTAAAAAGTATCACCTGTAAACCTAATCTAAAATGCAATTACATATAATGTTGTTTAAGGGTTAAAATGCGATAACTATTTCTGTTCATGAAGGGCCTCAGACAGAAGTGTTTCTCAAAAAGATTTAATAGACGGCGCAAATGTTCGTCCACCTTCGATTTTGCCTTTGACGTTGGAGGAAAGGAAACTTAGGTTACAATGCTTGGTTGATCTGAAATAGTTTTCGCTGTTTCTCTTTAAACAGTCCTTTAAATGCGACGGAACCATGCTCCGGGATCGCTTGTAGGCAAGTGTACATGGCGCAGTTCTAGATTCAACGTAAAATGGAACCCAACCAAGACGGTTGAATAAGTGAACGGAGAATTCTTGGTGCCACCTGGCTGTTCGTTTCTGTGGTCGTAGAGCTTTACGCAGATTTTCCTTGCTGCTGCAGTTAAGCCACACCACATTCGTATACGTCATGACGGGCTTGATCATAGCGTTATAAAATACAAATCGCTGCTTTAGAGGGAGACAGGTCCTGATCTTGTTCAGGATTCCAATTCGTTTGCAAAGCTTTTTTTTTGTCAGACAACTTACGCGATTTTAATCATGGTTAAATAACAGTTGATCAATAAGTTTGAGTACGGCAGTTTCTGTACTATGGTAATTGCGAAAATCGGATTCAATAGAAAACAACAGATTTTTTTCGCTTGAATATGCGTTGTTGTGGACATGTTTGTCGACAATTTTTGAAAGGACTGACGACACAGATACTGGACGATAGTTGTTTACTTCGCTAGGATCTCTTTTAAACGATGGTGTCGCTTTAGCCGTCGTGGAAAAACGGCATTGTTGATTGGAATGAATAATTGATCAATTTGTAACCGAAGACGCAATAATGGGAATTGCAATCTGGTGCATACGAGCACTGATTTTGTCTGCATCCATTGCTTTTTGGGAGCTCGTACTATTTATTATATCAAAAACGTCTTTCTCCATCATTGTCAAAAGAGAGAGACAAACGCTTTTATCTTTTCTCGATTAAAAAAACTGCCAAAGTTTGTCAATCTTGTGAGGGGCTTGTGGCAAAACTGATCGCAAATGATCAGCAAGGGAAGTGAAACGGGTGTTAAATTTCCCGACGGTTCGAAAGTGTCAGTGTTAACTTGATTGTCAATCTTGACGCAATTAGATTTCTTTACCTATTGCCTGTTAACGACCTGATTGTTGTCCACATTTTTCTAGGATTGTTTTTATTTTCCTCGAAACAGTTACTGTAAAACTTGTATTTGGCAGTCTTGGTTATATTTATTTCTAGCCCCTTTGTAGCGCTCCCAATCGTCAGGATTCTTGGACTTCCTTGCAGATTTCAATATTGTGTCCCTCAAACGCTGTTTGCTGTTATCATTTTGCTCGTTACGGCTATTTTGCTCGTTTCGTTGTGCTCGCTACGGCTGTTTTGCTGTTTTTGAATTGCTCGTTACGACAGTTTTGCTCGTCCCGGCTGTATTGCTGTTTTCGTTTTGCTCGTTACGGCAGTTTTGCTTTTTTGCTCGTTTCGTTTTGTCGTTTGGGGTTTCAGTAATGCCCTGAACAGATGCGTGTTCTCCAAGAATGTATTTTCAAGGTATCGTTTTAGACATTGTAACCTATTAGCAATCCCTGGGCATAGAAAATCAAACTCAAGTCAGCAGACTTGTTTTCATGACTGTTGTTTCACGGCCAGGAACGCGGCAGTTGTATTTCATCACCTCGATCAAAAGCTGCTTCTCACTGCTACAAATTCGTTTTGATTTTTGCGTCCCCTGAAGTGGTCTGTTGTTCAAGAACGCCTTTGGTCATCCATGGAGCTTTATTAAGTCGCTTCACACGTTTTTCACGCCAAGGTAATATTTGATCTGAATTGATTTTCAACAAAAAGTTTTACGTCGCGATAAACAATTGTTTGGCTCCTTTACTTGGCAGTGTCTGATCTTTACATCTGTAGCAACGCACGCCAAAAGTTGGTAAATGGTCGGATAGGCCAAAACAACGAACAGTAATGCTTGTAATTTTCTTGAGATAGTTTGAACAAATATGGTCTAAACAAGTTCCGCTTCTTGGTCGAGTTTCTTGATCGACAAGTTGACTAAATTGCATAGGTGAGTCCTTTAACAAACCGGTGCTTTTCAACTGCTTGTTTGTTGAAAAAATCTACATTAAAATTAAACCACCAAACAATATAGTCTTCATATTCATTCATAAAAATGAGCTGGTTAAATAATAATTAATTTCTAAGTAAGGCGCAAATTCAACATACGTTTTAAAATGTGCCGTACAAATGCTAATAACAAAAGATCACTTATACATAGTACATGTAACTAATTCTCCCAAACTTAAAAAACTTATAAGACAATAATGAAAATTAATAAATAATTGATAACAATTAAAAGTGGTAATAATAGCTAAATAGTATTGCATGCAACCTTAAAAAGGTGAGTTTTCAGTCTCTTTTTACAAGTCTAGAGCTGTGTTTCTGCCCTCAACTCATAAGGAGGCTGTTCCATAGCTTAGGGGCAGCAGCAGCGAAGGACCTGTCTCCAAGTGTGGGCAATGTTCTTTCCACTGGTGGTCTCAGCAGCAGTCTATTGTTGGAGTGAAGTCCATACTTTTTAAGGGTGTGTCAGTGATAGCAAACTTGAGAGATATTCAGGGGACATTCCATATAGAGCTTTGTAGGTAATCAAGATTATTTTATAACTAATTCTGCTTTTAATATTGAGCCAATGAAGGCTAAATAAGAAAGGTGTTATCCTAAAAAGTCTTGGAATGTGATCTTAGAACTAAGGAACGAATATGAATTAAGGACTAAGAAACGATTATGATCTTAGAACTAAGGAACGAGTATGAAATAAGGACTAAGGAACGAATATGATCTTAGAACTAAGGAACGATTATGAAATAAGGACTAAGGAACGAACATGATGTAATAACTAAGGAAAGAAGATGATGTAAGAACTAAGGGACGAAGACGATGTAGAAACTAAGAGGTAAAGAAGCTGTAAGAGCTAAAATATTGAAGGTGACTAAAGTACTAAGGGATAAGCATGACGTAAGTAATAAGGGTAGAAGATGATGTAAGAACTAAGGGTAGAAGATGATGTAAGTA
The DNA here is from genome assembly GCA_026413305.1 of Hydrozoanthus tunicans. Lineage (NCBI taxonomy): Eukaryota > Metazoa > Cnidaria > Anthozoa > Zoantharia > Hydrozoanthidae > Hydrozoanthus > Hydrozoanthus tunicans. Next base: position 15,044 of record JAOBAT010105290.1, read on the forward strand.
ATAAGGGTAGAAGATACGTAAGTAATAAGGGTTGAAGATGATGTAAGAACTAAGGGTAGAAGATGATGTAAGAACTAAGGGTAGAAGATGATGTAAGAACAAAGGGTACAAGATGATGTAAGAATAAAGGATAGAAGATGATGTAAGAACTAAGGGTAGAAGATGATGTAAGAACTAAGGGTAGAAGATGATGTAAGAACTAAGGGTAGAAGATGATGTAAGAACAAAGGGTAGAAGATGATGTAAGAACTAAGGG
>JAOBAT010105301.1:0-38520 GCA_026413305.1 Hydrozoanthus tunicans
GGAAAAAGTAGGAAATAGTAGGAATTTCAAGACAAAAGTAGGAATACTAGGAGAAGGGTAAAAAAAGTAGGAAATAAAAGGAAAAGTAGGATCACTTGAAAGCCTGAACCTTTCAGCCCCAGCCAGTTGATCAACATTTATATTCTCCTAAGATAACCCATATAAAATAAGTCATTTTGAAATGAAAAAATAGAGATTGATCCAACAAGTTGAAAAGCAAAACTCTCCAAAATCGATTATGTTACAGTATGAGCTCTAATTTGTTGTGATTGGGGCTAAAAAGAGAATTAAACAAACAAACATAGTTTCATGAGTTTATTGAGGGTTTATTACTTGGTGTTTCAAATAATTTAACTAATAAAAGTGATTCACTTCACTACAACTTTACACAGAAGTTAGATGCTAAAATATTAACAGTATAAAGCCTTAAAAGAGTTTGGCTTTTAAAAATAGCCTTAATTTATAATTTTCACTAAACAGCATAAAATAAATTTCATATAACAAGCATTCAAATAAGGGCCAAGTGCAAAAACAATGTAAGTGACTTGGTGTGAAACACTTAGTTCTCCCTACATTAATAAAGAGATAATAGGGATAATGTAAGGAGAGTTGACAACTTCATCAAGAGCAACTTTTGTCATTTTTGTACTAGACCCTTCATTATTCATTGTTACACTTTCTTAGAACTTTAAATAGTTGATCAAACTGAGGTGCTTTTGTGTTGGTACAGTATTGTGGCATTTCATTACACTGTACATTTCATTCATTAATATTTACAAATTAATGATCAATAGTATTATACATGACTGTACAACCATTGAAAAACAAAATCAAATAATGACAATGTTGATAGCACATTGGTGTTTATTTACAGTGTTTTAATTGAAACTACAATAGTAGCAATGTTTGTGAGTCAACCCACCAAGGCAAAAGGATAGCAGCTTAATTCTTTTAAAGTTTTTTCACAAAAATATTTGACATGTATGAATATAAAGTCATGCTATATGGAATGTCTTTGACCTATAGATATAATAAATTAAGAACTCACAAAGACTTACCCTTTCATAGAGGGGCATTTGACTAAACTCTGGGCTCGTCCTTGATAGTCGCTGCATTGTGTGAGTTAGATCGTAGGTGCAAGAAAAGTAGAAGCCATCTGTTTGAAGGAGAGACTGAACCATGGACAAGTATTGCTTGTTGTCTCTCTCCTGTCAGATGTAAATTAGATATTTTCGTTAATCAGCCATTAAATATTTATTTAGTAAATTAAGAAAACAAAAAGATGTAACATGAGTGCTAGTTGAAGGGTCTAGTACAAAAATGATGTCAGTGACTTTGATTTCTCCCTACTTTATCAGTATATCTCTTCATAACCATTGGGAGAATCATAGCATTTTGTACAAAGTCACTTAAATGTCATTTTCAGCACTAGTCCTATACAATGATTATTATAACAGGACTGCTTCAAGACTATGCTGAGTGTTCAAAATGAACTGTTCTCTAGAGTGTGACAAGACAAGTGCTGTGAACAGATTGGATGGGGAGGGACTTTTATCCCAAAATAATGCTGTTCAGAATAAACCATTTTAGTGTGGCTAGAAAGTGCTGAGATCAGGTGGGAAGGGCAAACAACAATAAATTAAGATGCTAAATAGTTGCTTTAAGGTCTGTGGTTAAGGCACCAGTTTGCATTGGAAGAGGCCCTGGGTTCAATTCATTGTGGCTTTCACTTAGTCTCCTAAATAATAATAAAAAAATTATGGGAAGAAAGAGCTAAGAAACATCTGCAAAAGATTCTGTAAGACCTTAGTTTATGCCTTTACAGATAAGACTTTTAAATCTCTAGCCAAGTCTCTTGATCTCCTATCTGGGAGAAAAAAGTGCCTACAAGACTGACCTCCCAACTGAATACATTATTAAACCTTTAATTATGGGTTGCATGTAGTGGACTATTGGTAGTAAGTCCCTCTCTACTGCTGTTTGTGTATGAGTTTGTAATGAGCTGCAATTGATCTTATACATAGGAAAAACAAAACGCAAGAACCTTGAATTTTGCATCACATTTGGAAACGAGAAAATTTACATTGCCAAAAATTTAAAACTATCATTAAACAGAGAAATAAGTCCTTTGAACTCTGCCTGTTCCCAAGAGGAATAACTTTTAAACAATGACCCTTTATTTCACGATCCGTTTTCAACAGAAACATGTCATGTTTTTTTCATCTATGACATATTTTTAGCCTTAGAAAGTTATATTTAATAACTGAAGGGCCTAGTGCAAAAACAACATATTAAGTGACTTTGTATGAAACATTAATTTCTCCCAATAGTTATCAAGAGATAACAGGGATAATGAAGGGAGAATTGAGAACTTCATCAAAAGTCACTTTCGTCAATTTTGCACTAAACCCTTCAATTATTACAATTATATTAGAGCTTATACAGTATGTGTTTGCTCACCTGCTCTTCTGTCAAATGTAAAGTTGCCCTAGGGAATGGCAGAATGTCTGTAGTGACGACTTTCCACACTTCATGACCATTTATCAAACCCACTAGTTTTTTCTTGGTAACAACAACTAGATATGCCCCTTTGGAAAAGTAATGCATACTACTGTAAATATAGTAACCACAACAACTTTACGTTAGCTTTGAAAAAGAGATCAACATGCTCTTACTCTAGCCTTCATTTAAAAAATCGATAAACAGAAGAAGTTAGCTACTTTTACTACTGTGCCCATAACAGTACTTTCAATCTTAAAGACTCAAATAAAAACCAATAGTAGAGAGTGAAAAACTCTTAAAAATTCAATAACGAATAAAATTATGTATGACCATATGGTTAGAAAAAATAATGTCTTTGCATACATGTGCATACCCATACAGATGTGAGACTGTAAACAATTGAAAAACAAAGTCATTTAGTTTGTTAGGAATTACTGCTAACAAATTTTCACAATAATGATTTAAAATGTCAAACATTTATCATACAGTCATGAATCAAGCTGTTTAGAGTGGAATTTTCTCAAGAATAATAATCGAATAAATGTATGAATATTAGGGACTCCAGAGTAAGTACATCATGATCTGTAAATGCACTGGTAGCATCTATTTCTACAATTGTGTTGTCTCACATGTTTTCATCAAATTCTTGAAAACTTGTACTGGTTGATAATGATGGGAATTTTTAAATCAAACTGATTTTTAAACCCTCAGTTGCAACATGCACAAATGTCTTGTGTATAATTTATGTACTGTAGCTGAGTGCATGAGTGTACTGTTAAAGTAGGAGAACAGTTATCCAATGCATGTTACAGTATACACAATAATATTATATTACTGGATCAGTGTTTTCCCTAAACATGAAAGTAGGCGTAGGAAAAACATAAGTAGTAACTTTTTATTATCCACTCCACCTTAGAGTTTTTCTTTTTCAAACAAATATCTAAAATGACAAAAAAGTAGACGTCCCAAACTGCAGACTTGCCATAGGATGCGATGGCCGACGGCTTATTCTGAAAACACTGTAGATAAATAATAATTATTTCAACCTGCGAGAAGATGAATCATCCCAACAAGACCACAGATTTCTTGACTCTCTGCAGAGGCAGGAATTTGCCCTTCATTGTCTAAAAAAGATTAACAAGAAATGACTCTAAAACACAATCCCTTATATTATGAAACATTTCTTGTATTAACATCTGCTAATTTATTTTGATACTTTCAGCTCAAGCCAATTTGTTGACATCTAAAATCTTCTTACAAATCTGATGCAAGATAACTAATCTACTTTTTTTAATAAGAGAAAATGGAAATTGATCTGATTGAAGTTTATCATACGTACTCTAATCTGTTAATAAGCTTCCCCCTATAATATTGCCCTCCCCTTCCAGAGGGCCCAAAGTTTAATAAGACCCCCTCTCTAATAAGCTTGCTGCCCCAAACAAATTTCTTTAATATTTTGTTTATATCATTAACTATCTGACATAAGTTATAACCAATTTCGTTTCTGCTGATCAGAAATTAATATTTTTAATTATAATTTAATGCATATTAGTTATTTTCCATAATAATTTTAACAAACATATCAATGAATATTTCTCTTGTTTATCATGTTTTAGTAATAAAAACGACTACTGACCCATGTCAAGAATCAACTGTCTTAGATAAAAAGTAAAAAACGAAAAAAAACGGTAATAAATACAACAAAGAGCTAGTGTGACTGAAAACGAGTATTTATTTCTGCCTTCAGGAACGATCGTGACAATAATGGTAAGCGGCACGTACGATCAAGCCTTCGGGCTTCTGGATATCAAAAATAAATCTGTTAACAAATCAAGTTCGTTTTGTGCCTGCAGGTTTTCAGTGAGGATAACGCTCATTCATAATTTAATCTAAATCTGCTTCTGTCGCTTGGATAAACTAGTAATCTCAGAGACGTTTTTCGAAATAATTGCTACAAATTTGTGACCAGAAGGCAGTAACACATAGAGTTATCCATAAAAATCCTTCGCCTTGTAGAAGTAATCCACCCAGCTGGGAATCACTTACCTGCTAGTGACAATTCTTGACTCACTCGATCCACCACCAAAACTTTGTCGTCGGGGGAATGGTTGTCTCTAGGCTCGATATAGAATTTGTCCGGAGCAATATGGCTAGAAAAATTGAGCACAAGGTTGTTTTCATATATATACTTCAATCGAAAATGTCTTGTGAGTCTAAGAAAGGATAATAAGTGCAACAAACTTACAGCCGTAGAGTTCTGTAAATGCTCTCTCCGTCCGCCATATTGTGATTTCTCTGGTGATGTTGCAAGAGAAAGCTGGTCTGCGATAGAACGTTCTACAACATGCGTACCCTTGGACTGCGCAGAAGGTGAACAATATAACCTTACTTACACGAAGTACAAAACTGTAAAAAGTAAACTAAGACCCAGGTCTCAAGAACTAATTCATTTTCGAGTGTCCCTGGGTACAAGTTAGAATTCAAGATGGCTGCCGCACCGATCAGGTTTATGTTTTGCGGCGCTGCAGGTAACTTCAGTTGATTCTTAGGTGGTTTGCAGAACGAAGTGATTGTTAAAAATTTCTATAGTCCAAGTGCTTTTATCGTTTTATGAGTTTTCTATGATGGAGTGTTTATTTTCAGACCTGATGTAGGAATATGAGTACATGAACTATTCAAAGTGATTACGACTTTTTTACGTACACTTTATCTGTTTGATTGTAGATTTTACCATTTTGTTGTAGGGTGATCTTATTTAAAAACATACAAAAGCTGAACGCAAAAGTTTTTGAAAAGTGCTAATTAAAACGCCAGTGGAAGAAAAAGTTTGTAGTTGCTAGACCAAACGTATCTTAATGTTTTGTTTCTGTCTTTGGTTTAAAAATGACAATTTTTAAATAAGCCCCCTCTATAACAAGCCCTCCGCCAGGAAGGTCCAAAAATAAATAAGCCTATCTCCTGGGGGTTTATTAGAGCGATTATGGTATGCAAACAGTTTAATAAATTATGTATAAAGTAGCAAATATTTGTTTTAGGTTTTGGAACATGAAAATTGAATTAGTTATTTAAGTATGCTCCAAAACAGAAGTGTTACCAGCGCATCACTTGGTCTGGTTTTGACTATTTTTTCATAGACAAAGTCCAACCCTCCCAGTTTAAGTCTAAGACTAAGATTCCTAAAGTCTCTAGAGCTTAAGACTGATTTTATGAGAAATTTACATTTCATCATCAAGTTGTTGAGTAGTAAACAAATGTTGCTGTTTCTTTGTCAAGTCTGCAGAACCAGTCTTTCAATACCACTTTACAGTTGTCGCACATTTTGTACCAGTTTTGCAAACTCAGCGGGCCAGAAGTGGAGGATAAAGTAAGCAAAGAGTTGAACATTACTTGTTTAGAGTACCTATATTTGGCTATTAGCACTTTTATTGGTTTTGATAATTCTAGAATGCATAGAAAAATATTCTAATAGAATTTGCAATTCCACGTTGATTGCATGAGTTTTGACGTTTCACTGATTTTGTTGGACATGGCCAGTGCGGCAATTTTTAAGCCTTTAAAACAAAGAAGTAGCTAAACTGCAACAAGGTTTTGGGAATACTTGTTTTATATTTAATTACAAAGATTCATTAAACACAAGAGAAAAAGAGGTTGAAAGGAAAACAAATCAAGCATGCAAATTGTTGTGTTGTGTTTTCTGTGCTTGTCACTAACCATTTCAGAAAAGTTCTGCTTATAATCATTATTGCCTTAACTAAATGTATTATTAGTTTAATTTTTTTACAAAGTTTTTCATTCCAAGAACTACATTATTAGAAGGCAGAATTGAGCAATGGTTATACATGTAGTGTAAGGTTGTGACATGCGTTTAAAAATGGAATATCTTGAAAATTAAACAAGTTTCCATTAAATTTGATACAACTATTGTCAAGCTAGCCTATACAGCAGTGCATTTGGATGGGGTCGAGACTGGCGAAGAGGGAAGGGAGAGGAGGAGAAAGTATCTCCCTCTCCCCTTCCCATTCCCTCTCGTACATCTGCCCCAGATCCTTCCTGACATGGGTCACTATACAGACTAATAAAAGCACATTACTGACTTTTTTAACCTTCAAACTAGAAGTAATCAGAGATTAATGAAGTGCATTTGAAATGTTCACTTCCACGCTTGAAGAAATCTGCCCAAACAACTCCACAATCGATAAAATCCACAAGGTAATACTGGACATGCTTGTGCATGATGTCATAGTTCGTTATAAATTCAAAATGGCACTAATTTGAAACAAAAATGTGATGAACGATGACGACCAAATCTTTCTTCCTTTTTCGGCTTGGTAGCCACACAAATGACCACAGGAAACCTGACTCTGTGAGATTATGATTGCATTCTCCTTAAAAAAACTATAATGATCTTTTCAGTTGCATAAGACAAGTATTGTAAGTGACTGTGGAACAACTTTAAGTCTTAACAAGCATTTAATGAGAATTTTAAGCTGGTTAGATTATCAATATTTTTTTATTCAAAAGCTACAGTATAGTCAGGTGTATTTACCTTTTCTCTATCTAGGCAAGGCCAGGCCGCAGATGGTCTTGCATATGGCCAATTAACAGATCTGCCTGACTGGTCATATGTTGGTGAGTAAACCTTTAGAGCCCTTCATCATCCTGCAACGTTGGCAGACATATCCTAACTTCGAAAGTCACCTATTTTTTGTAAAAAAGTTGGGAGAAACACACCACTTGACTAGGAGAAGTTTCCCAGTGACAGGTCAGACAGGCTGAAATGCTCGTATATTCATAGCCCTTCCATAGCTAGTCGGTAGAGTGGAGGACTCTAAACTAACATCGTCATTGTTGATTTGAAGCCAGCTCTAAGGACTATTTTTTAATTCTTTTTTCCCTTTCTTCATGAATTTAGTGTCGTTAACGAAACAAAAACATTTGAAAAGCTCTAAGAAAAAATCAATAATTATGAGCTTGTACTTTTTAGGCTAGACACTTTTGTGTGTTCAGTTGGAATTTGAGCCTGTTTGTTAATTACAGTTAGCCATGCTAACCAGGCCAAATAAGGTCGAAACAGTTGGCAGATACCTTGATAAGACAAAAGACATTCTTACATCTCCCTCCGTAGATGGGCGACCTGCTCCAGAAACAAAAGCAAGGAGAAAAAGAAAATTGAGAAGACTTGATGTAGCTGTAAGTAGATGTTATTAGGGTCCTGGTAATGTCTTTGATAAGGTGGTCAGAACATTGTTGTCCCAGGTGTACGGTTATCATTGTGTATGTGTGTGTAAATGCGTGAGGGTGGATGGTAATGTGTCCAGTGATGTTACAGGAAGACATTGAGGGGTACATGAGCCTGTTCTTGTATTTTGTCATTTACTGGATTTTTAACTGGATTTTTGGGATGGACTGGAGAATTGAAGCACAGTGGTTTTCCTTAATGCCTTCATGTAAATGATAATAATAATAGTGATAATGATAATAATGATAATAATAATAATGATAATAATAATAATAATAATAATCATAATCATAATAATAAAGGTTCCCTTTATTTAAAGGGATACAAACTAACATAATTTTGTACAACCAGCTTGTTCATACTACACTTAGATAACCATGTTTTTCTAAGCTCTGTTCCTCTCAAAACTCAGGAACGAATACAAACACTACTACGAGAGGTTGACGAGGCTGCAAAAAGAGATGAATTTACTGGTGAAGTTACAAGCAGAGGCAAGAAAAACTGAAAAAGAAAAGTTTGACAAGCAATTATTCAGCACTAGTGGATGCCGAGCTCTTGGATGGTTCCTTCCAGTTATAAATCATTTTAGTTCTTTGGCAAGGCTTACAGACAACTAGAATGTAAACTGCTGGTGCCTCGAGTTTAGTCATAAACCCGGGGGGTGGGAGTACTCCCTATCTTTGGGTGGTAGGTATTTTGGTAAAGATGGGTACTGATAAGAAGTTAAGACATTAGTCCTTTAATGAACACCCTATTACACATGCACACTTACTCACTGTATATCAACTTAAGCGCAAAATGGTGGGAGCTTGAGCTGGTGCCAACTCGCTAGCTAGGGAAAAAAGTCGATTTTCAATTGGTATTTTTTAAGGGTAATATTCAAACCAAGGAGTGTTTTTTAGGGTGGGAAATTTTTATGCCCTGGTATTTTTTAGGGTTTTTGGGGTGATCATCCCTACCCTTTCAACCCTTGAGTACAAAGAATTGTCAAGAAGAATGCAGCTTGAAAAGATGATTAAGTGAGGAGTCCAGATATCTTTTTTAAAAAAGTTCTACCTTAAACTCCATTCTACCTTTAAGTCCAAGTCAATTATCAAAGTTCAACTTCCCCTTAACATTACACACACAAAGTAAGACATTTAGTAATGAGAAAATGGGAATTGATCAAACAGAGTGAAGTACTGAAGATGAAAATTGAATTCTCCCTTACTTGTTCCAGGATATGTATGGGCTCTAGTTGGGAGAATTTACTAACACATCTGGGACCAAAGTTTTAAAGTGCTAATCTTTTCTGCAGTAGTCCTTTTTTTTATCAAGTTTAATGGCTGATCCATGGTAGAAAATCCTTAATGATTAAGGTTTTGCTAATCCAAAAGCATAACTAAATTAGAACAACTAGATTTTAAAAGTTAACATTTCGGCATCCTCTCGATGCCATTATCAGGAATAAAGAATCTTTTAAGGTACTAAGTTAAGTATGGGATTAAACAATAGACAATGGTGGAAAAGTCAGCATTTAAAAACTTTTGAAAGTGAAAGTTTTAAATTATTAGCATTTTTGTTGATTGCATTGAAGGTATTCTACATTAAAGCATGTTTGGCAATTGGGCTTGTTTATTGTACTAACCAGAGTTCTCTCCAGAGTAGAGGTACCAGAGTGGAGGCTCTGCCATAGAAACATCTTCGAATTTTGCTTTGACTGCCCTTCCCATGTTATAGAATTAATTTTCTTTCTGCTGATACTGGAGTCATTGAAGAATTTGACTTCAGGAGACAGTTATCAAATAGCTTATAGCATTGTTTGATCAAAGGAGAACCCTGTTTCAATTTGTATCTTTGGAAAGTGTCTGTCTGTTTTGTTTTGTTAAAAGAATATAATAGAGCGGTGCAGGAGTAAGAGCAGAACAGCGCAATGCCGCTGGACTACACTGTGGGGAGAACTGTGGATCCGTAACCACAGTTGATATATGGATTTTTTAAGAGAAAAAAAAATTAAAAAGTAAGTGAAACAGTGATTCGACAAATAAACAACACTGAGGAGAAAAATAGGGGGGGAGGGGGGGAGAGAGAGAGAGACCTTGCGAACGAGGCTGATGCAAGCTTGGAAAACCCCTTAAACTTGCAAACCCTTGAATAGTTAAAAGTTCCAGTTTGTTTTGACAGAAAGATAACGGCTAACTAATACAAGGTTCAAAATAGCTGCTGGCGATAGCCAAATTTACGGTCCTTCCGGCGAATTTTGTTTTTAATGACAATTTATGATGAAGTAATTCTTTAAAGGGGGAATCAGCAAATTGATACGTGCTTGTAAGTTCAGACTGAGATAAACCCGATTTCATTGCCTCGAAGTGACTGCAATTGCGAAAATAAAAGCATTGGCTTATATTTTCTCACTGCAATCTGTTCCTATAGGTAATCGCACGTCTTCAAGTTCAATTTTGAATTAGTTTGCACGTTTTTTTTTTTCAAAAAGTATTCAAACTGCATATGAGCCCGTGGAGCAAATGCAATTTGAGCTTCTTGAAAACACGAGTGTGATTACTGTAAATAACATACACAACAAAATTACAGGTCAAGTACAGAAGCAGTTTCTGATCAGTATAAAAGGAACCAACATCGAAGTATTCAATAGTAATCGTACTCGTAGTCGAAATCGTGGCATAGTCGTCCTCGCGAACGTAGTCGAACTCGTAGTCGTAATCGTATTCACAGTAGTCGTTGTATTCGTAGTAGTTGCAATCATAGTCGTAATCGTAGTCATAGCAGTCGTAGTAATCGTTGTCGTCGTAGTAGTCCAGTCGTACTCCAAGTCGTACTTATATTCGTAGTCGTGGTCGAAGTTGTAGTGATGGATGTAGTCGTAGAGTAAATTGCACTGCATTAACTCTTTTTGCACTGAGTTTACGAGTTCACTGCTTTCAACCAATCAGAATCGAGAAATTTTGTTGTGTTATTATTCTAAAATGCCAAAAACAGCCGTCAAAAATTATGGTCTACATAATTTGAGCAGCCTACTAAATAAGGCATACTTTTACGTTTAAGTCCGTATTAAGCTTGATTTTTTTTAGTTCCAGATGAAAAGTAGAACCCTTTAAGAAAGGTAATTTTTGAAAATAAAACCTTCTCTCGCAGTTCCAGTTAAGACTTGAAGCGTGCAATGACGACGTAACAGGAGGCACAAAGCAGAGACAATCTTTTTTATATCAAAAACTTCAATTCTGGCTACAATATTCACATTGTTATAACTTTAATCAATGAATTATTCCCTTGAAATTGTTTGAAAAAAAACCAAAAATTTTGATGTTTTTTAACAGAAATTAAATTTTTAAACAAAAACCACATAACTCACTGCTGCTACGTCACAGCAGACAGGTTACCAGTCCCCAGCCTGCCGCCACCCACCACCTCCCCCGACAAAATTGGGTTCCTTAAAAATACCATTGTTTTGACTTCTTCCCTAAGTACTCTGAAGGCCATCGAGTTTTAGGTTCTGAAAGGCCGAGAAGAGGCTTCACACCTATCGCACCCCTTTTTCTCTACGAACCTGGTTAGTTAAGATTTATTTTCTTTTAATCCGCAAATTATCAAATGTTTTTAAGAGATCTTTCAGTAGACTAGATTAGTAGAAACCTAAATGTATCGCAACATTTCACTAGAATCGGGTTTTAAAAAAATCATCCCGCAGGTTGTCGCTACATCGTCGTTTCTGATGTCCGGAAAACAATAATGAATCTTTTCAAGCTTCGCATGTTCAGTTAGAAATAAAATGTTTTCACGACGCATTTGCTTCGCATGTGTTTCTATAGCTTCTAGCTTTGATTTAAATATATATAATAAGATAAACAGTAGCACCAGTATTCGGAGAAATTTAAGTGTACAATAAGCAAAAATTGCGCATGTTCAATAAAGAATTTTCACCACGCGTTTGCTTCGCACGTTGTTCTATAACTTAGCTTCGATTTAAATATGTTCATAATGAGATAAAAAGTAGCATCAGTATCTGATAAATTTTTAAAAGAAACAAAATTCTTTAAAAAAGACAAGATGAAGAAAATGGTAGATAACTACAAGAATGCGAAGTCACATCAAAGTCAAAGCACCAACTACTAGCTGCATGCCTGTACGTTTTCCAGCAACTAAACCGAGTCTGCAGCAAACTTAACGCCACTAGTAAGACTGTAGCAAAAGCCCCCTTTAAACCATTAGGTAAATAACAAAAACTTTTAAAACAAGAAAATCAAACCTTGAGCTATCCAGCAAAAAAAAGTAAAAAATAAAATTAGAACAAAAAAAAATCTTTAAAAAGATACAAGATAAAGAAAATGGTAAAAGCTTGCTGTACGGCAATCTACCAACTTACGGTTTTAATGAGTGAAATCGAACTTTCGGACTTCAAAGATCGAGTTCTACAAAGAATTTAGTAAGAAACACCTGTTAAGATGATCTGATCACTGGCTAAACGCAGCCACCGACTTTCTGTGCATACTGCATACAAGTTGTACATATCAGCGTTATCATTGCTGGTTAGTATTCCAGAAAGGAAATACAATAGACTCAAATCACTTAACACTCATTAATAAGCCTTGCCCAAACGACTTCCACAATACTCGAAATAAACAAGAAAAAAAAATCAAGAAAGTCAAAAATTTCTTTGGTTCTCTAAATCTACTCTACAATACATTGCAAAATACTGTAGCCTAGCGTTAGTCGGACAGGACACGACGTTTCGACCAACAGTTCATGTTGTTCTTAACACTGCTCATTTCAAATCCGATTTCGATCAATATTTAACATAAAAGTCGAAGTAGCGTAGAGAGTAATAAGCTTGTTTGAATTGTTATGACTGAACTTAATTTCAGACCAAACTGTCAAGTATACTTTACTTCAACGTTTGTTTCAGTTTTTTAAGAAGAAAAAAAATCACTAGCCCTTTTGCGTACGGGTCTCAATAATCATTTTTTTATTGTATTTTTAATGTATATCAGCGCTTTCAAGTTTGGACGATCAGAAATTTTGCCTGGCCCGTTACGGTTTCAAAAAATTCTCTGCTTCAGTTGAGCTTCAGGCTATTGAAATTACTTTTGAAATTTTAAATAATTATCACATGTCGTGCATACGTATACGATAAAGTCATCATTTCTGCAATTTTTATTTTCCTAAATTTTACCCTAATAATTGCTCGAAGAGTAAATGTCTTTTTATATGTAGAGATGCAGCTAGTCTTTTAACTTTGCCTATTACCAAAATGCAATGAGCGATGCCGATTCTAAATTTGAGACTATTTAAATAGATACAGCCCCTTCAGCATCGCTCCAGCTGTTTAAAGCTTAGCATATCAGTTGTAAAAAGGAAACTTGTGTCTAGCCTTGAATGAACAAATCTAATTCCAACTGCATCCGATTTCCGTTGTATATCATTCTTTCAGCGACTGAAGACGTGAATCTCGGCAGAAATGACTGGACTCAAAAAATTTTACGTGTGGTAATGCGATAGTGGCTTTAATTTACACAACGAAGACAGCAAAGCAGACGTACGACGGAGACAGAAAACAATAGTGAAAAATGTACGGTGTTCAGTTCTCACCTGCATCCTGTTATCTTCAAAATTATAACGTATAAAGCCTAAAGTGACTATAACACCAACAATTGTTTTTGTTACCACTAGCAATGTTTGGAAACTAAGGACGTTTAAGAAAAGAATTTTTGAAATCCGTTTTGTTCTCGATTTTTTATATACACACTTGAAGTTCAAGTTTTGTTGCTTCACGACCGCGTTTTAAGGAGACTGGGTTATGATGTAAATCCCGGACATCTCTGGATCAAAATATAGCAAGATGGACATGAATGAGTCAGCGATTTTTGATTCAGAAGTAGATTCCAATTCCGATCCTCATACAGTTCTCAGTTTTCTTGTTCCTTTGTGTTTAGAAAAGGTCTCAAGGACATCAAAACCCAGTCCCCCGAAAACGCGGTCTTGATCCAAGATGTCTGAAAATTTTGCTAGTTTGAGCCATTGTAAAAAAAAACTTTGACCAAATCAAAAGTTAACAATGATAATAGTGATGATGATGATAATATTAATAATAGTATGATTAATAATAATAAAGAATAATAATGGTAACAATAACATCAATAATGATAATAGCAAAAATGAAAATAATACTACAAAGAAAATACAACACCAAAAATTATAATGATAATAATAGTGACAATAATAATATGTTTAATAATAATAAAGAATAATAATGATAACAATGATATCAATATTGATAATAGCAATAGTGATAACAATACTACAAAGAAAATACAACACCGAAAATTATGATGATAAAAATGATAATAACAGTGATAATGATAATAATAATAATGATGATGATGACGATGATGATAAAAGCAATAATGATAATAATGAAAATAACAATAATGATAACAGCAAAAATATTCGAGCGAGGCTTTAGTTACCACTGGAAGGGGGTACAATGAAGTTTCGCTGATCTACAGCATCAACAACTTTCCTTTGTGTGGGTTTATGGCCATGGGGTTCTATATTGATGCTGTAGATCAGCGAAACTTGGTCATAGCCCGTTCCAGGGTTGATTGAGGCCTCACTCGAAACAATATGCTGTATTCACGTAATGACACTGAGGGACACCACTTTATGTTTATAATGATGATAATGATATTAATATGTCTGTGATGTCACTCGTCAAAGTACGTATAAATGTTAAAATAATTTCAAAGAAATAAAACTATATATGTATATACTTGTAACTCATTTTGACAATAATCTAAAAACACTGAAAAAGCTGTTTTACTCCTTGTTAGTAGTATTTAAAAACCAGTCTGTTGAAAAGGCGACTATTCAAGCGTTCTTAAAGAGGTTTAATTTTGAATTGCATGAGTCTTTGACTTGCGGGAGAGTCAAGCGGATAAAGGAAATGGAAAGAATTAAACTCTTTCTCAGAAAATCGTTTTTGGCCACATCATAATTACATCTAATTAAATGCTGTAAAGTTTATTGCCTCTTATAGAATCTAGTTAAAAATATTGTATCTTACGTATACCTAAAAAAGTCAGCCGGATTGACTGGCTCATAAACAGCTTACTGGTAATGCGTACGTAATGGTCGGGAGCACAAGTTTCCTGAATAAATTAATATCTACTTCTGAATCCTTATAGACATGGTCCGTTATAATTAACACTCCCTTGGGTCGTGCCACGACGCACGTTCTTCCATTCTGTTATCACATTGTCATGCACAACCGTAATTATTCTCTATTTGATCGAAAACTGGTCAGCCAAATAATTATTATATATGTATCTAATTATTCAACAGTTATTTCATGCGTAGAGCGCTCGTTTAAGTTGGATATGAGATAATAAATAGCAAAAAAGCGCGTAGTGCCGAGTTGGCTATAAATTATCTCATGTCCAACTGAGCGCGAAAGGAATATTGGCTTTATTAAATTTCTTGAGTTTTCCGAACCTATCGATACTCGAAAATGATAATTTTAAAAAGTTTATTTACAGCCAAATTTCAGCTTTGCAACGCTACACAGTTTTCAAAAATGGTCAATTTGGTATATATAACCTGATAACCGAGTTCAACAAATCAGAATGTTAGGTTGAAAGGGATTATTTTGACCCCTCCCCTCGATGTTTTTTTGCGATAAAAAACGTGCTATTTTACCGATTACTAAATCCTTCTACACAACTGTTCTTTGGTTGATCACACATCTTTTGAACCTAGTTTGATGACGTCATCACAGGAAACCACGAAATTTGTCGTTTGCTTTACAAAAAGTGTTTTGCTTGAAAAAATAATGACTGTAACTTGACAATTTTTTGTCTAAGTTACAAATTTAGTAGTTTTCTTTTAAAGTTCTTGTTTGTGATTATTCATAGTTGTTTTATAATATTTCAAAACTAATTCACAATTCCAAAACTTGAGCTGCTGGCCACCATTTTGGTATTTTGAAAGTGGTTGCCATGGCAACACAATAAATTCTATGAGTTAGTTGACCATGTGCAACTACCTTGCCCAGCGAAATGTCGTTATTCTTAACCGTTTGTAACATTTTGGTGTCGGCATTTTTGCAGTTTTGACATTTCTTCGCTGTTGTTACTTTGGAAAACAGAGGTCATGTGGCTTGAACTAGTTGAAAGACAATTTGACACTAAAACATATATATTATACAAATATATTATGTTATTACTTATGCATGTTTACGTCAAACATCCCAAGCCTCGCTTTCGAATCACGAAAATGTGAATATTTTTACAAATCTAATCCTAAATCGTCTTCAAATGAAAAGAACTCCTTCGTGAACACAGTTTGCAGGTGCAAAATGCTCACACCTATTTCTTGATTAAAAGGCTTGGGAATGAAATTGACTAGTTTAATTTGACGTCAGCGTGCATAAGGCCTGTCACAACTGCAAAGCATCAATTTTTTATCGATTAGATGAATAACATTGAAGAACACCCCCTCCCCCCTTTCTCGTTACTTTTTGTCCTAGTCCCAGTTCTCTTGCGTCCGCCATCTTGATTCAACGTTTTCGACGAACGGAGAGGCAAATAGGGACTACTGGTAATCTACTTTTTTAAAAACTGTGAGAGTATTTGTAAGGGAAAAGGTCAATACAATGGTACTTCCTAGGAGCCCAATTTAGGGGGTGGGGTATTGTGTGCCGCCACCCACCACCTTTTTTCAACAATTTATGCTGAATTTCAGGAGCAAATATCATGTTCAATAAAGTAAATATTGATAAAGTGCTTGTACCAACGCCTTCTTTGTGGAGAGAGGAGTCCATAATACAATAAAAACCAATACCCCTAAATCAGGTTTTGAGAAATTGAGCTCTGAAAAAGTTGGGAGGGGTGGGGTAGGGGGTATGTGCCGCCACCCACCACCTCCCCCGACCAGTACTCTACAGATAAATTAATCAAAGAGACTTAAAGCCAACTCATTCATATTTGGATAATATTTTCTTTGAGTATGGAACTGAAATTCAACAATGTCCTGTTCAGTTGCCACAGTTGTTTATTTTTTAAGACAACGAGCAAAAAAGCCTATCTTTATCAAATCCCGGGTCGCAATTTACGAGTTGGTCAACAGCTAGACAGACAGTTCTCACCATAAAGAGTGTATTATTTTCCTCTTGTGAACCCCAAAACACGAAGTAAAGAAAGATTTATAAAGTTAAATTCCTATGGCTTTTGTGTTGTCTTGAGTGGTTTGATGGGTTTTTGGGATGGTTGTTTTGTCGCTTGCTGTTGGCGCTCGCCAGAGACTATATATTGGAGTGAGTAAAAATGGCTTTAGCCTTTGGCTCGATTCTGACTGATTTTAGTTTTTGTTGTTGTTTTTCCTTTATTTTGCGTGTCGAGGTTTGACCGAACGTGTTGCTATTCACAATTACTGTTTACTATCTGTCCACAATTAAAACTCCACGGACACTTAGTCTTTCTCCACACTTCAACAACTCATTCATTGCGCATGCGCGCGTATAAATGAGTTAAAAAAATTAGTGTCGAAAAAATTAAGTTAAAAAAACATACAATGCTGTCACTGAAAAACGATGTTTGCAAGCACAGCAAGATGAACATGAATGAATCAGAGATTTTTGATTCAGAAGTACATATTCCAATTCCTCATACAGTTCTCAGTTCTTTTGTACCATTTTGTGTTTAGAAAGATTTTTTAAGTCGGGAATGACCTCACAAACCCATATACCCCGAAAACGCGGTCATGAACCAAGATATCTAAAATTTTTGCTAGTCTGAGCCACTGTAGAAAATATCGATTTGACCAAATTTCGAAAATTTTTTTGCAAAAGTACTTTAAATTAAATGTGAAATGATTTGATTCCCAAAAAATTGTTAGCGTTATATGCACTTTAAAAGTCGAAGCTCGGTTAAGTTTCAAAATAGTTAACGAGCCCAAGCCTCAGCCTGTTCTTAAATTGTTCTTAAATTTTGGCCAATCTGAGCCTCGTTGTTCTTATAAAGTTGTTCTTATAAAAAAAAAAAAAAAAAAAGAAGCGTGTATACACGCCTTGGCTTATACGAACCAGTAAATATTGTCGAGGCTCATTTAGTCATTGCTATTAGTTTTTTGGTAATTTGAGCCTCAAATTATAGGATACATAAGGATACATAAAAACGCCAAATTGAACCTCAAATTGCTCTTAAACTCTTCTAGCCTATAAAAACTACAGCCTAAGTGTTGCAATTCATGTAAGCATGGAAAAACAAATTATAAGGAACTAACTTCGGGGCAATGGTACGTGAACAATTTGAAACAATAACTAATTAAAAGAGGAAAAACAGCGAATTGTTTCTGTATCGCTAAGTTAAGGCGGGAGAAACCCAATATTTTGTTGAAAAGTGAGGAGTTGAAAGTGATAATTGAATAAGAAGAATGTTGAATAAACTTAGCAAGCTGTTCCCCTGGCAAGGGACTAGTACAGCTTTGGTTTGAGGACGTTTTGACGAATTAACATCAAATATCAACTTTAAAATTATTTTTTAAACTTCCAAAAAAACCACCAAGTTAAAAAAAAACTCTTTGAAACTACCAATCTTCAAGAAAAAAATAATACTCAAATTCTTAAAATATTCAAACTGACTCTTCTTCATTCCATCCGTCTTTTAAGCAGAGCGATTTATAGATTCAAACCCATGGACGGAAATATCGGAAGAATCTAGTTTGTATGTGCGTGTTTTGGGTCGTTTGGGGTCATTGAGTGTGACGTAGGTTATGGGGAGCAAACACGTCAAATAACGTGTTTCAAACTCAAACTTCTCGGAAAGTCAGCGCGATACGAGGGATTTTTTAAAATATGTTTTTACACTCAGTTAAAGATTTTGTTTGACAAAAGAATAGTTCCCCTTTAAGTAAAAAGCTTTTAAACTTAAAAAAAACTAGGTATCGAGCCCGAGCTTGAATTTTAAAGTTTTTATAAAAAAATAGCATGTACTGTCAACAGTCATTTTTATTTTTGGGGGGCTTTTTCTCTTTTCTAAGTCTTAGAAACCCCGTGTTTTGTTGTTAACACATTACTCCCACACTTTCATACTTTAAAGGTAAACACTATAGTTTTTAGGTAAACAGTTTTTCTGTAAGATGTTTGAAAAATAAAGGCGATGTATCTGGAACTGAAGTGATCAACTCAGTACCTTGATTGACTAGAATGATAAACTTGTTTACGGAAGTAGCGCGCGCACCTGCTATAAGCTCGTTGTACCGAAACATGCACGTCTTCGATTCTTTTCGATCTAAAAGCAGCTCCTCTTTTAACCTCTTCTTGTTTCAAGTGTTATGTTGCCCCACACTAGAGAATTGAGGCATGTAAAAGTATTCTTTTTTTAGAATTTTGCCCTGCGTATTTTAATCTCTGTCTCAGTTTAGCAAACATGTGTTTTGTTTTTATTTGGTGAACAAGGCTAATTAAGAAACCTTAACAGTTTTGCATTTCATCTTCATAACGACATTAACTTGACACGCGCTCTTTCGTAGGAATTTTATAATCGGAATATAGACGTTATCGTTAACCCGTTTTCACCAAATTTTTTTACAGACTTATTGAAAAACAAATTAAAAAAGGAAAGAAAGGACGCTAAACACAACTTTATCTGTTTGAGTATTTATTTGAAAAGCTGGAGTGTTCAACTCTCTTTTTTGAAATAAAGAATAACGTTGGTTTGGTGGTGTTTTCAGTGGGAGGCAGGTCAATTCGTAGTTTTGTACATAAATTAAAGTGAATGTAAGATGGGGGCGGGTAACGATCAAGTCAGCACAAAACAACAAAACTCTCGAAGTCAATAAGTTTAGTGGACACAGTGTTTGGTAGTAGTACGAGTTCTCGTCATGGGAAATAAATCAACAGTGTTTTTTTGGTAGATTGATTCGTTCAACATGTAAATAACTAAGAAAACATACTGGGCGCTTCAGCCCGTGAAGTATCTAGAACTCACTTAATCATGCTTTAATTCGCTTGACTAAGCAACCAAAACATTCTAGTGTCTTCGGGCAAAGTATCTACGGCCAAAACATTTTGTTAAGAAATTCTTTGAAGCCCACAAAAGATTAGTCATTAGAAATGGTTAGTTAATTCAATTTGAAATTCTTTTTGCGTCACACTTTCGTTTTGAAAGGAAGGAAGTTTCTCTTGTATTCGAGCAAGCTCCGTTTGTGCCGCGAACGCTTGACAAAAAAAAATCTACGGCGGCGAAAGGGGAAGAACTGGTTTACCAGCTTTTTGACCCAAACACAAAATGTTTGTAGTCGGCATTTTTAAAGTTCGTTCAAGAGGCGAGCTCGCTTGTTGGTCGTATTTTATCATGCGTGGCCGCCTAATTACTCTGCTAAACTCTTTGTCCCTGTAAATAAAGGAGCCAAACATTTAGCATAATGAAGATAACAATATTTCCTGCCGAGCACTTCACAAACAAAACAGCCCCCGTTCGACTCGGAAATACTTGCATGTACCGCAACAGCAGAATGGATATAAAACATCGAGAAACATGCGCGAGGTAGTCGCGCTTCAACCCGACGGGAAAACGACATCTCCACAGGCGCTGAATTGCTGGAACCAACTGTTACAAAAGCTGACACTAGGCGCGTTAATAAAAGAGTTGAAACATCGAATTGTCAACGAGCGTAAATTGAGGGATTGAGTGCCTTTTAAAGATGTTATAAGCATTCTTGCCGTTACCTAACTGTATACACAACAAAACAGGACAGCAAAACCAACAAGAAGACCTGAAAGCTAGAATTATGAGGGTTGGTATACGTTTTGTTGTATTGTGTCGTTTTGTTTTCACGGTTTCGTCGCTCGCTCGACATATCGATAAAAAAGAAGGCACGATAGGCCGGCAAACGAACAGTTCATCAAAGATTGACTTGCAGCCTTTGTTAAAGAGCAAGGAGACAATTCCACTTGGCACAGTGAATGTAACAGATGTCAGAAACGTAACAGCTGATCTGTTTCTGAAGAACTTGGACGAACTCGATGAAGAACAGAACGAAACTTTGTCGGGTTTTAACTACGAAACATTGGACAGTAACGGAAATCGTTCATTAACTGTTGTTGATTTTGAGTATGTGCCAGGCAAGCCACAAGAGAATGTCACAATTGAAAACAAGCCGGAGCCAGTGTGGGAACCGAACCTGCCATTCCAGGCGGCTTTCAGCAAAGTCAGCAAAGATAGAACAAGACGTATAATATTTGACACAGATGATCGTACTTATGTACCATACGAAGACAGAGCGCAAAAGTTCCCCTTTTCGGCAGTTGTGAAAGTTTCGACGGGCTGCACTGGAACTCTGATATCAAGACGGCACGTACTGACTGCAGCACATTGCGTTCATGATGGGAAAAAATACCTCTCCCCAATTCGTAAACTACGTGTTGGGTTTCTACGTAGAAGTGGGAAATTCAAGTGGTTTGGAGTGTCACAGGTGACTCTGCCAAGTGGATGGTCGAAAGGAAAAAATGTGATTTATGACTATGCCGTGTTAAAGCTCAAGAGAAATCATAAACGAAAGAAGTACATGAACGTGGCAGCATTAATGCTTGCTAACAAACGAACAAAGATTCATTTTGCAAGTTTTCCGGGAGATAGAGGTGGTGGAAATCTTATGTGGTACTCGCATTGCTCTGCTAGAGTTTTACCACAGCTTATTTTAAGTCGATGCGATGCAGCTAAAGGGAGTTCGGGCTCTGGTGTTTTTTTGAGACTGCGAATAGGAGGAAAAGTCTATCGTGTGATTATAGGTGTCCTTTCGGGTTGGGGTGCCATTCGAAACCGTAATGGGAAAACCCGCTTTCGAAATGTCGCCACAAAAATTACTGCTTTGAAAGCACAGCAAATTTGTGCATGGATACGAAAGGACTCAAACTGCCTAAACTACACGCTGGGCCCTTGAAATCGTAAATTTAGAACTCGATTATCAGCTTTGGACTAGTGAAATACATATATCCAAATTTGATTTATGTCTGTTTCAGTGAAAAATGTTTCAACATATGTGGGCTGTTGCATGCCGTTCACGTTTGCAAAAAAATAAATCTTTATTTATCCAAATCGCTGACACACAGTTAAGAATATTATCTAATTAGCTTGGAGAGTTCGACTAGGTATCAAAGAATGAGCAAACGCTGTCCTTTAAGTAAAACATTTTGCCAAAAGACGATATCTGATCGTCTTTTAAAGACGTTTAGTTATCTAACCCTAGTTGGATTGTTGTACACACAAACGACAAACGTTTATTGTATAATATGTACATATTGCAGAGGATCGGTGTTGGAAAAATAAAACTCGTCAATCAGAAATCGTGTCGTTAGCTTTTAATACGGAGGGTTTTGTAAAAAACGAGAAGGTACTTCGTAAGTGCGCGCGTACATGGTTTTTACTCACATCTCAAGAATAAATGGAATTCTTAAAGTTTTCTGTTTTTTTGTAGTCAATCTCACCCTGGATGTACTTATAAAGTTTGCTCTTGTATAAAAAAAAGCCTGAAAATGTTCGATCTTTGACTGTGTAAATTTTTAACGAGCCAAGACTTGTAAGTTAAACTTTTAACTGTTAAAACAGTTGTTAGACGAGCAAATGCGAATGGCTTGACACACGTTTTTGACAAAGACTGTTTTTTAAACTTTTAATTGCTGTGACAAGACATAACTACATAAATTCATAACAGTTCTTTCATGTCAACTATAATCAATTATATTGATTGAGAAAAATTGGCACAGAGGGAGCCGCTAAGCGACTCATTTTAATGAAAGACAAAGTCTTCACTCTAAATCTAATGTAAAAGGCATGTTTTCAGACCAAAGCACAAACGCCCCCGTATCGTTTCGCCGGAGAGGCGAAAATTTATTTTACGAGGCCTTGAATTGAAATCATTTACTTTTCGTGTGCTTAGTAAAGATACTTTTCACGAAGGATAACTGAACTGAGGTGCCACTATTTTTAAAGCAGTGTTACCGTTAATTGATTTGTGCAACACGTTTATTTTTCGGAGAAGTTTTGGTTTTTTTTGTAGTTGAATGTGTACATGATCGCGATCGCGTATCCGTACCTCTCTGGTAAATATAGTACAAGGAGCAAGACTTTGAAAAACAGTCAGTTGTTTTTCTGTTTATGAATACCGCTGTCGCAGCGATAATGTACTATACATTTCTGCATCTGAAACTGAAATGGCTAACTTACATTTTTCCTTCCAAATAAAAATCTTGAAAGTTTAAGAATATCTGAAACGTACATTTTTCACATAACAATAGAAGCGAGATAAAAACTGGCTCAACGTCTAATTATCATATCTATTTCTAGTCCAAAACTTTGCTCCCTTGTCAGGCATTTACACCCGCCTCCACGTTTCTCCATCACTAACACCAGTAGGCAACATAGCTTCGATCATAAAGCGAGAATTTTAAAATGTCGTTTCTATATTTCAATTTGTGTAACAGATATAAAAGGATACACACTTTTTAACTTTCCGCTGACGCTCGGCTGTTTTTGACTTGTTTCTAATTTCAGCTTCAAACGAATTGTTCTTGTTTCCTAATATTTCTAAATGAAAAGAACGATTAGAAATGTTATCATGAATTTACATGTACATCTAATTTACTAATACAAGGACTCTAAAGTTTTCTGATCAAAATTTCAGCGTGGTAACTATTCCTGGGCAATCAGGCAGCCTGGTTGTTCTTGACTTTGTTAATTCTTATAAAAAAAACTATCTACTGGTTTTTGATGTGGTGTTTGAACTTCCAATGATATTGATTGTAAGAGAAAAACTAGCTTTTAAGGCCCCGCTAAACACAATGATTCGTTGCAAGCGACAATTAAAGACATTCTGTTTCGTTTAGTGTACAGTTATTAAAGCTATAGAACAGATTACAAGAAACGTGTGACACTTTTTTTCAAAATCAAAACGTCGGTCAGGCTTTGTGCATCTCATTCCGTTTTTCTAAATGCTCCCTATTTAAAGCTATTGACTGGAGTTATGCCGTGCGCAGCCCTGTAGTAGGTCACGAATCGGGCAGGATATGAATCGATATCACCAAGCGAGAGTTGATATCGGACTAGCACGATTTTTATCGCTCTTCAATACACACATGCAAACGATTATCACTTGACTAATTCAACTAATTACCGGTAGCGACATGTGGCAGTGGTAATGATTTGCTATTGTCTAAGCGGTAAACAACACATGTAGCAGTATTACTACTAATCAACTATGATGTTTACAAAACTTTGTATGCATTTTGCTCATTAGGATATTAATTATAAGAAAGATGAAAATATCACTGAAGCTATTTTTAAAACTCGACTAAGCGATTTTGTTTGACAAAATGTGTTAATGTCTTGTAGGTGTGTTTATGACCTTGGTCCAACCTTGTTCCCGTTGCCGGGTTAGAAATCATAGTTAGCGTGCTTTTGAACACAACACTCTCTTTACAGAGGAAGGAAGTACCTTCTATATGAGACACAAGTGTCTAAATCTACCCCGCGAATACCAATATCAAAACCGATAGACTGTGGTGAAAAATTTCTGCCTCACTAGCCCGCGAAATGAAGCAATATAACAGCAAAAAGTAGCATTTCTTCTGTTTGCTAACGAATAATTCCACGCTTGTTACTCGATTTTGTCTGTCGTCCAAAAAAGAAGAAAAAAACGTTGCTAAGTAAATCACTTTCTTTGTCCTAAACATGACCTTGGGTTCGATATCCCTACTAGCGCCATGAACAGGGTTTTGTATCTTGGGCGCCATTTGTATCTTAACGACGAACCCGCTAGGGGAATTATCTGAATACCACTCAAAGTAATCACCTTTTTACGCTTTTCATTTGTTTATAGCGCCCCAATAGCGCCAACATGTCCGTTAGAAAAACAAAACAGCTTGATTGTGAGAAAGTTCATTACAATAACTGCATCTCCCCGCGGGCAATATAGAATCTGAACACAAGGAATATATAATAAAGTGTTAATCAGTGCTGTTTCTCAGTCGTGTATTTGATCACGTCCTTCAAACACATTTTAATTTGAGGGCTCGAGCTCTTGCTGGGCGAATTCAGGGCAAAAGCGACATAATATTAGAAATGATATGCTGATTGGTATTTTTAAAACAATTATTTCTCGAAGACAAAGTGAATGCCCGATGAGGGAAATAATTTCAATGCAACCGCTTAGTTTGTCTTTGTTTTGTGCAATGTTCGTTGATGTAAGTATACTGATGAATGCTTTAACGAAAACTAAAACGTAATATTTAAAAACAGCTAGTAACATTTAGGTTAATTGGAAACCCGACTGGGGGGTTACTCCCTATATTTGGGTTGTACACGGTTTTTTCAGGAGTTAAAATTGTACTAGTCAGTCCCGGTATTTTTTAGGTTTTGTTAAAGTCCCTATAAAGCTTATTTTTTAAGTTCCACATGAAAAGCAGAACCCTTTAATAACAGTAGTTTTCGAAAATAAAACCTTTTCTCGCCGTTCCTGTTACATTTTTTAGACTTAGCAGGAGGCATATGACGTAGCACGAGGCATGAAGCAGAGACAGTCTCTTTATCCAAAAAGTTCATTTCTGGCTATAATAGTCACATTGTTATAACTTTAGTCAATGCATTATTCCCTTGAAATTGTTTCAAATAAAAGTTTTATGACATTTTTTAAAAGAAATGATTTTTTTAAAGAAAAACCACTTACTCGCTGCTGTTACATCACAGGTTACCAGTCCCCGGCCTGCTCGGTCAAAGCTTACATTCCAATCTTTTCTGTTCTTTTCTTGTTTAAAAATCATACTTAGACGTGGAAATTTTCTTTGGTTATTCGAGTTTTGATTTCACAGATGACAACAGTTTTAAACAAAAAAATAAAAGATTAAACTTGGAAAACTTGTGTTAAACCAAGATAGGGTTGACTGAACACAAAGCTAATATGTCGCTTGGAGTCCCTTGTTTTGGTATACGTGCGTACTGATAAGAAATTTAAAGAGAAAAGTCCTTTGGCGAACGTCCTTTTACGATTGCGCCTTTTTTTACTGCTTATAACCTTCAATGCAACACGATACCCGCTAGCTATCCAGGGAAAATGTCAATTTTCAACTGGAGTTTTTAAGAGTAATTTTCAAACCGAGAGGCATTTTTTCAGGGTGGAAAATATTTATTCCTCGGTATTTTTTAGGTTATTTTGGGGGAATTTTGCGTCACCCAAGTTCTTTCAATCCAGGAGGGGGTTAACTTCTAAGCTGAGTCAATAAATCTGCTCGGAGTTTAAGCTGTGACAAGCTACGTTGCCAAGGTGCCTTAACACAACGAGGACGACTGATTAACTACTTACAGCCTTAAAGGCCAGGAAAACAATTTTAAAAATTTAAATGCAATCGATTTTAACTGAGTTCCTTAAGTTCCGACTGTTCGCGATGCGTTATCTGTTGGTGGCGTTTCTGCTGAGAAACGTTTGTTCTGGTTTGTGAAACATACAGCTTGCTTTCCAACATTCCTGTCTAAATTAATTCTAATCATTTATATTATCCCACCCTAGCCAAAGTACATTCAACATATCTGACGTTCACAGTCGTTGCTTAAGTGTGATTTTTTACGTAAATATTAGACCAGGAAACAATGTTTACCTCATTAAAACGTTTGGACAGTTAGCTGCACGATGTATCTCCTGTACTTTGTGCTGTCGTTTCGTGTTGAGCCCTGTTAGTTGCTAGTTAGCGGAGGGGTTGGCGCAGTGGTAAGGTCTCTGCCTCCCAATCCTGAGGTCCCCGGTTCGATCCTCGGCCTGGTCAAGGGTTGAATATTTGGGCAACCTTCTTTCCACTCAGCTTTCCATCCTTCCGGGGTCGGTAAATGAGTACCAGCATACATGGACCGCTTTGAAGCGGCTACCAATTGCGCCAGTATATGCTTCCGGTCCGCTGGGGGTAATTCATTTGGAAAAGGCGCTATATAAATGCACCACTTTACTTTACTTTTACTTGTTCTTGTGTGTGATTTATCCGTAATTCTACTTTTCGAACTGTTTCTTGTGATCACTGTGTAACAGAATTTTAGATTTTTATAATATTTTTTAAAACAATGTCAAAACTTTTCCTGAAACTATGTGTTGCAATGTGAAAACTCAGTTTAACCATGTGATATTGATGGCATTGCTAATGTAGAGTTCCGTTTCTTTTGTTCCAGTTGCTTCAACAGTTGCAGTCAGTTTGGAAGCCAAACTAAAATACTTGTATACGTTACGTTGTTTACTTGTATGTATTTTCTCTTAGTGTGAACAGGCACAGATTTAGACAGGTTGTACCCTGTCCGAGACAAAAAGACTTCTTTCTCATTTGCATTTTTTGAAGTTTATGTAATTGCTTGGCTAGTCTCTCATGTGTACGTGTTTGCTTTCGCTAGCAAAACTGTGCAGCACTCGGCCGAGTGTGGTAGCTTTTAAAAGTTCTTGGTCACTTTGTGAGACTCTTTTAAGGTAATTCCCCAGTTCTTTACTGCGCAAATTAGAAATATTAGAATGTTTACACATTTTTGTCATATTCTAGTGAATGTTGAGCTCTCGAAGACATATCTGAAAAAATAATGCTAAAAAGTAGTTTTCTTCATAATATATGGAGCTTTTTGTTTAACTCGGCTCCAGTCTCCCCTCGGAAATGGGGTAAAAAAGCACATGTTTTGCCAGTTTTCCTAGAGTTTCTCCTAAACAAGCACGGGTACCCCACAATTTTTTTTCGTCAATCAGTCAAATTTCAACACAACTCTCTGAAGAGAAAAAATAGGAAAAATCTGAGTGTTGCAAGTGTGGAAAAATATAAAAAACATAGACAAGAATACAATGTTTTTTTGAGGAATTGAAATATAGTAACAACAAAAGCACACAATAATGCCTCCTTACCAAAAATGTTATTGCTGAAAGTCATGAGAAAATTATTCTCCTAATCCAGAAAACTCTTTACGTTACCTTCCTTTATTGCCCTTACGCTCCTCGATGTTATCTTGGTTGGCCACATAAGAAATTTATAGTTTTAACTTCAAGCTTAAAACAACAGAAAAATAGCCCTGGAGAGGTTATTTGTATCAATCATATCTCAAAAGTTAACCCGGGAACACCCCTTGTTTATTCCATTTTTGCAGCTTACATATAATGATTGACAAATGAGGATAGTTTGAAGAAAATCTAGGTGCAGGTTGTTTATCGATGGAATGACCTTAATTCCTCGTTTTTTTCTCGACTCTTAATATAAAAAGTAGAAAGTAGTCGGATAAAATAAATACATAAGTTCAACATAAGTTAAGATTTTTAGTATTACGCCTGTATCATGAGCACCTGACTATGTGGCAGCAAGACTTGGACAAGCTGCGCTGGTCAGGAGAAGCGCTCGAACATCTTCTATATGAGATGTCTTCGTCGCATTCTTTCCATATCGTGGATGGATAAGGTCTCCAACAACGAGGTACTTGAAAGAGGCGACACACTCTCAATGTTCACCCTTCTCAGAGAGCGCAGACTTAAGTGGCTAGGCCACGCGTACCGAATGGAAGACGGGCGATTTCCAAAGGACTTGTTGTATGGTGAACTATAGTTTGGTTCGAGGCCTGTTGGCAGACCTAAGCTGCGATTCAAGGATGTTTGTAAGACAGGTAAGAGAGATATGCTTGCTACCGGCCTCCCAATAGGCAATTGAGAGATACATGCTGCAGATC
This sequence comes from Hydrozoanthus tunicans, assembly GCA_026413305.1. Classification (NCBI taxonomy): domain Eukaryota; kingdom Metazoa; phylum Cnidaria; class Anthozoa; order Zoantharia; family Hydrozoanthidae; genus Hydrozoanthus; species Hydrozoanthus tunicans. The sequence continues at coordinate 28,456 of JAOBAT010105301.1, forward strand.
GGGGTGATTAACTGGAATTGGACTTTTGAGCCACGAGAGTAAATGCTTGTCGAAATCGCGCTGAGTCATGGACATACCGACTGCAGTTGTAGCAACACTTGTCCATGTGCAGTCTGACACTCCAGGCAGGAGAAACAAGGTTGAAATCTGGAGACGACGAAAGGAGCTCGAAGAGAAAATCAGTGGAAAAAAGCAGTATCTGTACCAACAACATATGTCTTCATCTGTAGTGGATGTGGCCGTGTCTGCCGTTCTAGAATTGGACTTTTGAGCCACGAGAGTAAATGCTTGTCGCAATCGCACTGAGTCATGGACATACCGACTGCAGTTGTAGCAACACTTGCACCAAACACGACAGAACCTCAATTGCAGCAAAGGTGAAAAATAACTGCTTCGCGCGCCATTTTTTTGGAAAAACGCAGGTAGAAATAATCGAAGGCGCGGGCGGGATAAAACTCGTCCCGGGCAGGATGAGACGCTAAGATCATTTTCGCCTTGCCTGCTCTATGTTTTTCATCCCGGGACGAGTTTGGTCCCGCGACGAAACTCATCCAGCCTCTCATGTAAACTAACCTTTGATTTAGTGGTTATTGTTGATCATCAAATATTAATGTCCATAAAGTTTTTTTATTGCTTTTGAAAGGAATTTCAAGCTTACCTTGACATATATTAATCTAGTATTAATAAAATCAAACAAAATGCATGAACAGAACAAGATTTTAAAAAATTTTCTTCTTAAGTACTTCAATGATGAGAAAAATGATAAATTCTATTAGTTTACCAATCAAATCTCGGTGCTGCGATGTTAAAAAGTCTCAATTTTTGGTGTAAAAATCTTGTAACGTTTTCAACCCCAAAATATTTCTTTGGTTTCTTGAAAAACTGAAAACAAATTTTTATTTGTATCCTCTGATTATTTGCTTGCAAACATTGCAAACAAGGCAAAAAAATTAGTTATGTGTCTCTTTGTTTTTAAATTCTAAATTTCGAGTTTGTGTTGATGTTGTTGTTGTTGTATTCCGGAAACATTTCATGTGCACAGCGAAATCATGGGAATTAACTGGAATGAGATGGGAACATGGTGTCTTGCTATAGCAAAATAAATAGGATTTTTAAAGAGAAGATGAGAGAAGAAAACAGAAAACAAGAGAATAGGAGAGGATAAAAATAAAAGGAGGGGAGAAGAGGAGAGAAAAAATGGGATGTAATGAGAAGAAAGGAGATAAAAGGTGGTTTGAATGAGGTGAGTGATGATGGAAGGAGATGGGGTGGAAGGAGACGAAAAGAGGAGATGAGAACGAAGTGGGAAATTAAACCAGACAGCAGCAGTTTCGTTTGTATTTGATGAGATAAGATGAGGTAAGAGGAAAGAAGAGGAGATGAAAGAGGCAGTGGAGAAAAGATAAAAAGAACGGCCAAATGAAATACAAGTAGCTGTGACTTAATCACATTTGCAAACTAATCTTATTATTATTCAACGATGCTTATTTGCCTGTTATGTTGAGTGATGACAATTTTTAAACTCGGCATAGATTTTGATTGTTTTTCTTTTATTGGTGCAAAGCTTGTCCCGTCATCAATGGCGATGTATTTGTATCCATGGCGACTGTTCCCCACTCCTTGGCGTCACCACCCTGCGTCTGTCATGTTGGCTATGAGTGGAACAGCGGAACCTCTAGCTGTGTTGACGTCAACGAATGCCAGAAAAACGGAAAAAGTGAAGGTGGATAGTATAAGTGCTCTTCAAACTCGCCCTGCGTTAATCTTATTGGCTCATATCGGTGTGACTGCAATCGCTGCTACCACTTTTCAGGGGACGGCTGTAGGGGTAAGGCCCTTCGTGCTTGGGCCATAAGTAGGAAGAAAAAACTCGGGTCCTTAACTATCAGTACGGAACAAGCAAACGAGGCTAATAAGATGTATTTATGTCCAGCAAGTTCGGGGCTAGCCTCCCCTATCGAGGGTCTACGGACACTCGCTGCCAAAGCATCTTTTGATTTTTATGGCAAAAGAGCTAGAACACAGTCTTTCAGAGCTTTTTAAAATGCCAGTCTGCTTTTTCGTCCTGTGTTAGAATGGCGCACCCAAGGTTCTGTATAGATAGTCGACTTCTGCAGCAATGCTTTCCGAAAATCCCGTTGAGGCTTACAAACTTGCACTACATAACTGTTTACAATCAAAGCTTCAATGGGTATGAAACTTTGACAAACTTCCAGGACTTGTAATTGCGAGTTATGGAAGCTGACAAAGCGATCCTTTTACCCTCGCAACAGTGTGCTGTACCGGTCACGTCATCGCATGGGACAGTTTACTCTCGCAACAGCGTGCTGAACCGGTGACGTCATCGCATGGGGCAGTTTACGTGCAACCTGTGAACAAGACGCGGAACCCCCACTTTCCAACTACTTCCACTCATTCATTCTTTTACTAAATTGACTACATCTCATTCATTTTCTTCCAAGTTAGTTAATCTTGTGGTAAATTGTTAGCGTAAGCACAAACAAAGATTATGAATTGTAGCGAACCGACAATTATTCATTGTAACTTAATGGTTTTGTAAGTTGAGAGTTACAAACATGTAACAAAGTAGCGCGTGGGCAGTATTGAAAACAAGATCTAGTGTTACAAAAACATGTCACGAAAGTCACAAATCTTCGAACGCGGCCGACAGCAGTGTAGGTGAGAAAAGATTTGCGTGTACGAAGTTCCTACACTCCAAGGCACTCCCAATGAACTTGTGAACATAGTACAATTCGCATGTGTTCTAGCGCTAGCGAAAATATTGTAAACTGCTAAATGTATACGCCCTTATTTCTTGTTGATATAAACTCGTAGCATTTGTAGCGAAATCAGATTGTTTGATTGTAATATTGGTTGATAGAGCTGTCGAGAGTGTTAAAATCGAATGAAGAATAAAGAGTGAAGTACAGTCCTGATTGTTGAGCGTTTTATTGGAACCAACTGACTTCGGTTGCACTGGAGAGTTACTGAACAAATCTCATTCATTCATTAGTGCTAGTCTGATTACATGTAATTCATTTATTGAAAACATCTCTTTCGTGTTGCCAAGTTGATTGCATCTCATTCATTTATTAGTGGAAAGTTGCATTGGTTGCATCTAACTAATTTGTTGCAACGTTGAATACACGTCATTCATGTTACCGAGTTGATGGCATCTCATCGATTTACTGCCGAATTGATTACATCTAATTTGTTCACTGCAAATGTGATTACAACTCATTTGTTAAGATAAAACTGTTTAAGCTGTATGCACATTTTAACTCTTATACAGCCTCTGTAAATAATTTTATCTTTTACCTTTCAAAGCGAACATAGCTCAAACAACTCATTTGTTCATTGCCAAGTTTATCACACCTTATTCATTCATTGCCAAACTGATTGAATTGCATCTCGTTCATTTATTACCAAGTTGATTACATCTCGTTTATTTCTTGCAAAGTCAATTACATATCATTTCATTATGCCTAGATGATTACATCTCATTCATTTATTGTCACGTTGATTACACCTCATTTTTTCATTGCAAATATGATTACACCTCACTCGTTTGTTGCCAAGTTGATTTGATCTTAATCATTTACTGCCAAGTTGGTTGTATATCATCCATTTGTTGCCAAGTTGATTAAACCTTTTACTTTTTTCCCAATTTGTTTACACCTTGTTTATTTATAGCCCTACTGTTTTAAACATTCTCCATGGATAGATGGTATTTACGTTTACATTAACTTACCATAAAAGCTCTTCTCGTTGCACAAGATGCAAAAAAAGAACTACAATAGTACCCAACAGTAGTTTCCCATGTCCTATGTTAATGATCTGGTGATAATCAGAACAATAAATTCTAAGAGCGTTAACGGGATTTACCTTCCTTTGTTTACACAATACATGAGATTGTAAATCTGTGTTATCGCTTCGTAAACTATTCTGAAATGTTATAATATACTGGGAAATTATCGAGTATTTGAATCAATAAAATCATGATATATCAAACGAGGCCATGCTGCCTTAGAACTGAAATAAGGGGTTTCATGTTTATGTACAAGGACAAGATGCCCCAGAGAGGACGGGTTCGTGGACCGTGCGGTATCCTGTATTTCTTGTTCGTTTTGATCGTTTCCTAGAACGAAAAGAGAAGATTTTAAAAAATGGAGATTTTTGATATCAAGTTGAAAATAAAATGACACGTTAGTCAAAAAATAAGTATAACTTCTTTCTCAATAAAAAATTAGTGTTGTAATCATATCAAAAGAGGTCCAAATTAAAAATGCTATATGAATAATCGACTTCCAACAGGCGTTTGATCGTACAATACTTTCATTAAATATTGTTATAGAACCGTAGTTAGGGAAAGTAGGGGTCCCTAAAAAAAACCAACAAGGGAGGATGCAGATCCAACGTTCGAACAGATAGATATTGCCAGAACTAGTACCAAATACTTCCGATCGAGTGATTAATCAACTTGTTACTTTTTAAAAAAAACTGGCATCCAATGCAAGCTATAACTCTGTTGATTTTAGTAAACAATCAAGTAACTTTCCGAGTAAAAGCTATGGAGGTCAACGGCAATGGAATGTAGAAAGGTGCTAAATGCGATAATATTAAACTGTTGATCTGATCGGTTAAACTTTAAAAACGGACGATATCTTCATAAGTAAGCTGATGTATTTCTTTCCAGTTCAGTCATTCTTTCCTTTCTAACTGAGCCATTTCTGTTTTTAAATGTAAGAAAATTTTACGTGGGGAGTATTGAAAATCAAAAGGTTTTCTTCGCTTTTGGTTTTGAAATCTATGATTGGCTTAATTATTATAGCACAAAAGAAACATTGCTTTAAAATAGAGTTGCACAGCTTTTTACTTAAAGACTTTGTTGTATACTGGTTGGTGTACTCTCAGTGTGAAAATTTAAACATTTTGGCGTGGGAAAAGCGAAATGCCGCAGAATGGGAGGTTCCCTAGTTCTTACACGGACCTTTACATAAAAACTGCGGTGAAGTAAACAAAACACAGTTTCAAGTTTTACAAACAAAAGCACACTGTATGCACTGGAAAAACTATCGAGGTTTCTCCATGCACAGAAAAGAGCAGGTCACGGTCAACTGTGATGATTTGCGAGATGAGGACGCCATTTTGTCGCAGTTGAAATTTCAAAGATGTAAATCATTTGTCGAAAATCTGACACTAATTGTTGCCATCCTTTTTTCTGTCCAATTCTTTTAGTATTTCCAAGTTTTATATGAGTCTATTTGACCAGTTTTCCTTGTCTTACTTTGTACAAAAGAAAATAGGGTTTTAGTTTCGTAGAGTATCGAGTCACTCTATAAAGCAGAAAGCATGACAAAAGATCGCCATCACACAAACGGTCAAAGAATATTCACCTCTGGAACTCAACTTACGATCAGTGGAGACAAAGAAATACATGTACAGTCAGGCTACGGAAGAAACAAACAAAACGTTTCATGTTTTTGATGGATCAACTCAGTAATTGTACGTGTGCGGTAAATGCTTCAAATCGTCGTGTCCTATATTGCAAAGACGAGGGCTAACAGACCTTTGCTTTAGAACGCGTACCTGCTGATAGCTAGCAAAATGCGCCATTACCACATGACTTTTAAAAACATTATTTCAAGCTGATCAGTGAGTATTTTAATGCCAAACTTCGTTCTCCGCTCCCTGAACAGCTGCTGCCTTCAGCGCAGAAACGCTTGCGGCCACAGTTGACCAGTAACAGGTTCTTGAGAATTACCAACACGAATTCGGTGTCCATTCATCGTATTAAAAGAACAATTTTGAGCATACAAAATGTGACGGCCGGTCAATCGCGCTGTCGTAACCAAAAGACAAAGGTTAAAAGAAAACACCTGCAAAACATCACAGTTGACCATGATTCTTTAAACAGAGTTCCAAACTCTAATGGTTTAGATGAGCATCTTATTTCCTTGTATTACAGTAGGTCCTTCCATGTATTAATACGGAAAAAGTAACGCAAGAGAGGCAGTATGCAACGCACGAAGAACTTTTGTGGGTTGTGAAGTTGATATTTAAAACTAGAGGTTCTTAGAATTTTCTTCCTATAGCAATTTCAACAAAGAAAACGACGCTTTGTTAAGCAATAAAACTTGTAATATTCTAGGACATTCTTACCTGCTTCTTCTACAACGTTTCAAATTTAAAAAACCGCAACTTGTGGTGTAGTATGTCTTGTAGTAAGTAGTTGTATAGTATGTGTAGGAATACGTCCTCACTCTACAGTTTGCTGTTAAAAGAAACGAACAGAAATTGTGTTGTAATGGCTGCCTGAAATTCATTTTGTCAAATTGTACCATTTCTTCTAAACCATTAACAGTAGAAGAGTCATTCAACTAATAGCTAGCAAGATAAAATACGTGGAGAATTTACGACGAAGGAGGTTTTTTCTTTTCTAGCACACAAAGTTTTTGTTTAAGTTAGAAGATAGCTAGCGAGAAGACAAAGACAAAGAAAGGGCTGATTACCACGTGACATGTCAGTTTCTTTAACCAACCGAACATTTTACCATATAACCTTCTTTTAAAAATTGACAAATATAATACAGCACAAGCTCTATTGATTACTAAGATAATAGTCCGGCCTTACCCCTACATTGGCCTCTCGAAGAGTGGTAGCAGCGATTGCACTCACACCGATATGAGCCAAAGATATTCCTGCAGTGCGAGTTCGATGAGCACCTGTACTGTCCAGTTCTACACTCGTCGATATCGTAACATCTGGAGGCCGAAACAGGAGGGCGGGGATTGAATCCGGATCTACAGTAGCATTTATATGATCCCTGGGTATTCACGCACCTATGATGTTGGAATGTTAGTAACAGATAAGTAGGTCATTGATAAATAGACAGATAGTCAGATCTACAAACAATATCGAAGCTGTTCTATCGATACCATGGAAGATATGATACTTACAAAAGCGGAGATTTACATTGGACATTTGTCCCGTTTACTAAAATCAGGTTTCTGATAACTCCCCATAAATTCATAACTTTAGTTAGAATTGGAGATACGAGGGAATCGAATAATTCATTTGATTTTGTTTAAACAACTTGAAATGAACAGTTTTAGTTAGTCTGAAACAAACATGAAAGGGGGAGGGGGGGGGGATTTCCAAATAATCTTAAATGATCTGAAAAATTATCTGTAGAGCTTAACTTGAGTCCTTGATAAGCATATTTAAATACAATATGAGGAATAATGTTATTCAATCTAAACGAAGGCAGATTTTTCTTTCAAATATTTTCTTATTAGCTTTAGTTCTTATCTTTTGCCGCTTTTCTCAAAACCCTTACAACAGTATTTGAACTAACCTTGATGAAACGAATATATTTTTTTACATTTTGGCAAAAAGATTAGATCTGATCTTGGGGTTTGATCAAAAATTAAAGACAATTCATTCAGATACAAGATAAATAAGAAAGGATTTAACAAAACCCTTGAGGAGCACCACGTGTGTAATCAAAAGTTTTTGTATTATTTGAACCTAACTTATTTGAATTTAGAATACAAGTTTTTCTCATGAGATTGTTAAAGTGGCCATTGTATATCTTAATTACAAAAGAAAACCGTCATATCAAATCGAATCGAAGGCTTTTTTAAGATCAACGAATCATGCATGAACCTGTCGTTCACTAGTGTTTTTGGCTTGGCTATCAATGATAGTTCGGTGAGAAAAAAATTATTTGGTCTGATTTCCGATGACCAGACAAAAAACCGATATGAGATTTGTGTAAAAGTTAATTTATCTGAACATATTCTAAAAGGCTTTGGCTGAGAACAACAGAAAAAACATTTCCCAAGAAAGCTTGATACACAAATACCTCTGTATTCATTAGTATCAAGCAGGCTTTCAAGCACACCCAGGTGAAAAAGTAGGAGAAAAGTAGGACCGAAATTATTTTTAAAGTAGGACAAAAGAAGGATTTCGAGGGGAAAAGTAGGACAACTGAGGGCTTAGAAGAAGGACTAAGAATTCAGCCTTTGGTACAGATCTTTGAAGAAGTACTGATGAACTGCTTCTAGTCTGCCTGTGACTCGTTTCACTACTGTTATGAGTGTGAGCCATCTGGACTGGACATGCCAGATGAACATTTGTTCGTCAAGAAATCTTTCTTGCGACATGTGGTCCAGGCTTTAACGATGAACACCTCTAAGGCTTACTCCCTATTCCTGCATGACATAATCTTGCACAATTTGTTGAAATTGCGGCATATAAAAGGTAGGAAAAAGTAGGAAATAGTAGGAATTTCAAAATAAAAGTAGGAATAGTAGGAGAAGGGTAAAAAAAGTAGGAAATAGTAGGAAAAGTAGGATCACTTGAAAGCCTGATCAAGAGATATTTCTGCTTTTAAAAAACCGGTCTTTATGATTCAACACATCAAGTTTCTGGAAAGAAGAAAGACAGATGGATGGATATATTGATAGAATGTAGATAGAGAGTTGTTTAAAAAAAATATTGTTTATGACATTTGTCTCATTGAGCCACGGGATGAAAAGCAAAAGGGCTCGAGGATCCCCTTCGAGGCCTGCCATCCGGGACCTACGGTTTAACGTCCTTATCCGAGAAGACGCGAAGTTAGATACGTACAAATAAATAAAAAAACATATATGCAACAATCACCTAGCTCAAAACATAAGCGAAACGTACCGAGAATTTGAAGTACAGGGGTTTCTCTGGCACTCGTTTATATCAACACACGAGTGTGGTCCCTGATTCGCCCAGCCACGTAAACAGTTACAATGATAAGAGCCCGCAGTGTTTACACAAGTCGATGGAGACGGACACGCGTTCGGTTTGTCCACGCATTCATTAACGTCCTTGCAAATTGGTAGGCGCGCATTAGCTGGGTCTGGGTACCAGCCATTGTTACAACGACATTGCCAACTTCCGGGAGAATTGACACAAGTCGAATGCGGGTCACAGCCATGGATGCCTTGGGTACATTCATTTATGTCACTGCAATGAAACTGGGAGATTTTCTTGTAACCTTGGTTACACACACAAGAATAGCTTCCAAGACTGTTGACGCATTTAGACGTTGCAGGGCATCTGTGGGATCCTTCACTACACTCGTCGATATCGCTGCACACGGGGTGTTCGCCGCTACCCCGCCAACCAACATTGCAATTACATCTGTTGAGCAAAAAATAATGTCTGAAAATAGGTCAGATAAATATGAGCACAGATCTTCTTACTCAAATAAAAGCAAAGAAAGTTGCCAGAATATTAATTTCCCTTTGAGATTAGCAACTAAACTTGTTTTTTTTCCCTTTTTTTCATAGAGTATTTAGGTAATCCACATTTAACGCCAATAACTTCTAAATATTAAGAAAAGTAAACCGGTTAAAGATTGTATTGTGACTGATCGATTTTTAAATTGTTTTCAAACTACAAACAGTTATTCGGACTGGCTAGGACTCGAGCAAATAGCCTGGATATTCGTCAGGATATCGATGATGTAAATGTTAGTGACTGATCTTAAAATGAAGCTACCTGAACCCTCCAGGATAGTTTTGACACGTGGCGTGAACATCACAAACATTCTCATACTGGCATTCGTCCGTATCGTTACATCGTTGGCCATCGAACGACCAACCAACCAAGGATGGACACTGACAGCGGTACGACCCTGCAGTGTTAACGCATACAGCTGGAGCCTCGCAACCATGTAGCTGTGTGTTACATTCGTTGACGTCAACACAGCCCGATTTTCCATGGTCCCACTGGTAGCCAACGTGACAGATGCAAGGCGCTGATGCTAAGGGGTCTGGGGAACAGTCGCCATGGAGACCACATACACTGCCATTGATGACGGGACAAGCTTTGTATTAACGAAAAGAAAAAGAATCAAATCCGTGCAAGGTAGAAATATTATTGTTAACATGATGGGCAATTAAGGGTTGTTAAAACAAGTTTAAAAGACTCACCTTTACTACAGTTATCTCCAGTGTAACTAGCATCACAATAACAAGATTTGTTCCCGTAAGTGGTTAAGTCATAGTTGCATTTCCCGTGACC
>JAOBAT010105302.1:0-15296 GCA_026413305.1 Hydrozoanthus tunicans
TTACCTATCGTGATCCTTTGCTTGATTACCTACCGTGATCCTTTGCTTGATTACCTATCGTGATCCTTTGCTTGATTGACTACCGTGTTGCTTTGATCAATTACCAACCATGATGCTTTGCTTTGTTACCTACCGTGAATTTTGACTGAGTACCTGACTGTGATTCTTTACTTGATGCTTTGCTCACTGTGATCATTTGCTGGATTGCCCACCTTGAGTTTTTGCTCAACTACCTACCTTGTTGAAGTTGAAAACATTTTCAAACTCGTCAGTTTTGAGTAAGCTACTCAAGTATGAAAGTAAAGGATTTTTCATAAAGTTATACCCAATTTTACTTACCTCGTTGGCAAAAAGATTTCAAACATTAGTCGCACAGCTATTAAAGTTGGGATTCATGGACTTAGAAATAATTGAAAACAGATGCATTAACATGAGTCGTAATCGAGGGATTTTTGCGGTGTCAAGGAAGTGTTTTCGTCACACTTAACTTTTATCCGAACCAAAAACACCAACAGTCTTTTTGCATCTTGCCTAATAATGAGTGTATGTACTCAAACTGCAAACTACACATGTAAATGGGGCGTATAGTAATGTTAGATATCCGCTTAAGTTGTGCTAATATTTTTTCTATTTAGTGATAAAGAAGTGGCAGTTCACCTTAAGAAATATCTAGCCGAAGCACAAAGACTGAGGCCTGAGTTGGATCATGTATTGCAAGTGTGTTTGCTGTTTGTTCAATGCAAAGAGGTACAGTGGACAATTTTGGTGCTACTTTTTACAGCCGACTGAACCAATCATTAACATTTTATACGTACTTTAAATAAAAAGGCGCTCAAACAGTGTATGGACTCTTTATACTCGAGGTGTGTGATTAGGTGAAACATGATGCGATGCCGCGTTCGATAAAATACCTACTTCAGTTGGTTGTAAAGATAAAATGAGTTGTTTGGGCTCCCTGTATGTGACTCACACGACCCGATAACATTATTGCTCCGCTTGATTGGTCGAGGCAAGAACTATAAATTCGTGGAAACATGCTCAAAACATTTCAACCGATATTTTCGTAAATTCTATCATATTACTTTGTACTATCAAAGCGATGGAGTTTATCAATATGATTTTGTTTTGATTTAGGACTCGTTGATCAGCACATACAGTGGAGCTTCCGATCTCTTTGAAGTCAAGATTAAGGTAGCCCAGCAAATGTGCCGGGAGGCTGCTGAAGTTCTCACATCCAACGCTCTGCGAACCACACAGTCGGTGGATGTTGAAAAACTTGAGGGCGTAGCAAAAGCGAGATATGCTCTCACTCTAGCAGCAGAGTTCATGTACAAAACTACAATCGAGGCAGATGGACGGCTGTTGGAACCACAGGTAAGTGCTTGTGATGTGTTGTAGCAGTTAGAGATTTTATGTACAAAGTGACAGCTTGTTCTGGTATACTTTAGGACTATTACACCAAAAGGGAATAGTAGAGAAATGATGCAACTTGGTCTATTTACTCATACCATCTTCCTCAATAAGTATAGGTCATGAACACAATTTACCGAATCGAAAAAGAGGTACATTTTTTACCGATAGTTCACGTCAATGTAAAGCTGAGCTGGGTTTTAACCTAACACTTACCTTTCTCAGTTCTTTCTCAATTAGCATTCTATGTGTTAGCGTAAAATTGCGTAGTTTTTTGCATTTGCTATGGATGGAAAGGCGAATTCTTCAAACTTGAGTGCATTCTTTTCATTGAACAAGTTTGGGAAAATTATATATTCTTCTTCACTAGTTCTCTTTTCCGGATCCGTAGGTCTGACGTTGTCTTTTCTCTGTTTCTTTTTGTGGAACTAGGGTCGCAAAGCATTGGACTAAAATTGAGCCTGCCATATAAAATGATAAAGGCTAAGATATAAGTTTTTAAACTCCCAAACGTTTTCGACTAAAAAGTCATCTTCAGGAGATGACCTTTTAGTCGAAAAGGTTTAAGAGTTTCAAAACTTATATTTTATCCTTTATCATTTTATATAACCTTTTTTAAACGATTTTAATGAAATCTACTTTTGAGCCTGCTATCTTTTTCATCAGGTGGATTCTTACATATTAGATTTATATCTTGACCGCCATCGAGTTTAACTCATAGACAAACGTGTGAGCTTACAAGTCAAGTAACCATTACATTGGTAATACGCTTATATTTACTGATCCTAACATCAGACACGGGCTGAATAGGCATCCATTAATGAAAGAACGTTTGTAAACTGCTATAAACCTAATGCTTAATCAAATTCCTTTCTTGAGTCAACAGCTCATCAGGCTCGCGCTTGTGTCTCCGGTTTTATTAATACGTAGTATTAAGCGAACGAGAGTCTTTGATTCCCCAGCAGTAGTTGCAACTCAAACTTATACAACTGAATCGACTGGAACGATTGGGATAAAGAGCATTGCTCAAGGACACAGCACAGTGGTCTGTCCACACGGCCAGTGTGCCGCCAACAATCAACAAAAAGCTGGATAATATATCGCAAAGCGCAAGACAGCCGGCGTTTCTTTTGCCGGGTTCAAAAGTATTTACTCGATTGAAACACTGAACGCGTGTATCTTTTTTCAGGTAAAAAACAATTTGAGAAAGTTGTTTGAGGATTGCCGTAGAATGTGCCTCAAGACACTGAAGTCCACTCCCCGCATCTATCTTTTGAAGCAGTTGGCAAGAAAGTTTGGCATCGATGCGGTCACCAGGGTATCAGAAAGAAAAGATCTCGAATGGGTCTTACCAGCGGAATCAAGAGAAAAGCAGGTACAAACAAGAGTTACTAGAAGGAATGGTTGAAATTAATGAAGAAGGAAAATTTCAGCCATGTTTTGGTTACTGATGTACATGTAGGATGAAATATTATGATCATGGGCTTATGCTTTTGCTGAGGTTTGTTGATCTCTATCTGACTTTGAAGGTACATAACAGACTTACCTGTTTAAATTAGTTAACAAAAAGATGAAGCTTCTGCACCAAGGCGACAAGAGCAGGTAACTCGTTCTCCTCCTTCTGCAAATCAGGATTTTAAGTTATCCTTTCATAATGTCTGTGTTCCAGTTGTTGCGTTGCTTTGTACGCGCCAGTGCTTAGCATTAATGTCAAGTCAAGGCCCAGTCCCCCAAACACAGCAAAGCCAGGAGTAAATTGTTTGTAAATGGCTTGAATACTAAGTAGGATACTGGGGAGAGACGAAAGGAATGCTTTTTCCTCCCATTGTTATTCTTCCCGTTCTCGTTGCCACAACTTTCTATTTCGATGCTCCATGGCTCTCTTGTTGTTAAAGAATAATTTGTTTAATTACAGCTTGATCATTACTTTCTAGCTATTATTTCTCTCAATCAGCACAAATCGTTATCGTACGAATTAGATTTTTTTGGGTGCTTTTGTTTTCGTCTCTCAGCAAAATCGACTCATTTTCAGGGGCCGGCCGTGCTCTGAAAATGTGCATGGACCATGTGCGCCTTAGAAATAATTTTCCTTACTTAGTTTACTAACATTTTTCAGTTACTCTCTCATGTAGCTATAGTGGGTGGCTCCTTCTAAATTGTTCTACAACTGGTACAGGATTTAATGGAGCCAAAACCAATTGTGGAACTGCGCACAGTTTTGGGTATCCTGCTGATGAACAGTAACTGTTTGTGTTTCTATTTCAGCAACATATACTGTTTGTCTGTAAAAATTTAAATTAGTCCGACCTCCTTGAGCCTCTTCTCGGTAATTCTTGGTTACAGAAGGGATAACAACATCTGAAGTTGGTGGTTTTAAACCAACAGACTAATCATTCTCCGCCCAACTGTCTGTTATGTCTTAAAACGTAGCTGTATATTGCAATACTTGCAGGCGGAAGATATGGTTCCTGACCGATTTATTGTCTATGGAGATCACTATCGCAATGTCAGAGAAGCCGTTGCGAAATCTGTTCTCAGCAGCAACACGAGTGAAATAGCCGCTGTGTTGGAGGTTTGTTTGTAGTTTATTTCTACGCTAGTAAGTGCTTTTTACTTACTAAAAGATACCACGGAGATGAAGTTTTAACTCAGTGTTTAATGAAAGTTTTGTTCGGTTATCTATCGGTTAACCTTCTCAGTAGATTCGAAAAAGGTTTGTTTTCGCTAAGGTTTGTGTGCAGTGTCTTAACATACAAGTAAATTCTTTTTACTGGCCGAAAAATACTATGGCAATGAAGTTTGATTTCAGTATTTAGTGAAAGTTTTGTTTGGTAACCTTCAATAATGTTGGATGTTAAACTTTTCGGTGAATTCAAAAAATATTTCTTTTTGTTTAAAACGTAGTCATTATCGATCTTGTTTTGCAACTAAGGAGCTGCGCATTTATGTCAACAGGACATAAATTCCCTTCTTTAAGTGTACTAATTTAGTTGTGGATTGTCTTGGTATAAGAAAGCTTTTTATTGGCTAGCTTACCTTGAGGTCTAATTATACCAGTCTGTGATTTTCAGGACATAGAATGGCCAGCAAACATCACTGTTTTTTAGTAATCATGCTATTAACTGGCCGAACAACGTTGGCAGTTAAAATGTCCAAACCTTGTACGCGCGGTCTACGTTAACATAATACGGAGAGGCCGAGTTCTTATCTCCAATTATTTACATGTATCTATACGATTAAGTCCCTACCAAGCTTATTTTTTTACTTTTTGGACTAAAACTGTTGTCATCTGTGAACTCAAAATTCGAATAACAAGGGCAGGCCGGGGACTGGCGACCTGTGACGTAGCAGCAGTGAGTTATGTGGTTTTTGCTTAAACAGTTTCATATCTGTTTAAAAATGTCATAACATTTTTATTTTGAACAATTTCAAGGGAACAATTCATTGATTAAAGTTATGACGATGTGACTATTGTAGCCAGAATTGAATTTTTGAGATAAAAAAGATTGTCTCTGCTTCATGCCTCGTGCTACTTCATGTGCCTCCTGCTACGTCATCATTGCACACTTCAAGTCTATAATTACATTAAATTACTATAATTAAAGGGTTGTACTTTTCATCTGGAACTTAAAAAATAAGCTTGATAGAGACTTTCAATTTTTGCGTATTATTAGTTTTAGTGAGAAAGAAAGAATCCCGCATAGTTGCTAGGTTACACCTGACGTCATAGCGGCCATGTTAGTTCCCTTAAAAAATAGAATTTTCATAATTTCTTTTGTTCAGGGAACCAACATGACTACTTCGTCATTTGTCTTGGCGTTTTAGGGAGTTGTTGCGTTAAAACCCAAGAATTAACGCAGCGAAAGAGATAGCCACCCAAACATGTACCTCTGCTCCCAGCTCCCGAACATTATAAAATTGCTCTTAAAACGCATACAGAGAATATTTACACGGGGTTTTTTGTATAAGGAAAAGTTTCAGTGTGGCCTTCTTTGAGCCTCTTTTTGCGGTGTTAACTACTCCGCAGTGCATTGTGGTAAAATTTATTGTCGCCAACTTTTTGTTATGGCAAATTCCGTGTAAGGCCTTGTAGCCACAGGACTTTAATATCATTGTATTTATGTGTGTGACTGTAGGACATCTTCAGTTTGTTTATAAACTCTGTAGCACAGTATTTTTTGTTTTTCAAAATAAGATAAATTTGTTGAAAATCTACAATATCAGCATGCATGAGCTAACATGTTTTATTTTGATAACGCATTAGGGCGTGGCCATGCCTCCTTTCATCCGGGACAATCTGTTCCTATTGGCACTTTACAGAGAGGCCACAATGTGTAACGCATTCGCGTCACAGCAGCGGCAGCTGACACCAAAAGTAAGTAGAAGTTTCTAGCTATTTAAAAAGAGACCTTTTCCCCTTGAAAACAGCCTGCACATCGTTGAAAGTTTATGTCCCATCTTTTTTGAAGTTAGACTTCTTACGCCTTCCGACAGTAGCGTTGCTAGAATAGAGCTGTTGTGATTGATCGGAACGGCTTTTTCCGAACCAGCTCTGAAGGGTGCTGTTTTCTATCTTTACAGAGATCGGATTGACTAGTTACTGCCAAGCTGAACGAAGTAAAAGAGTTTGTGCACAGCTGGTGTTTTGTGTTTTAATGTTCCGCTTTCTTTTATTTATTCCAGGCTCAGCGAGCACTAAATAAGTTCGTGCAAGACGATCAGCAAACAGCTCCTACAGTAAGACAACATTCTTCTTCTGCGTTTTATAAAATTGAACTTTTTTTGTTATCAAAAATTGCTTTCAAACCTGGAACAAGTGCATGTGAGTTACGTCATTAAGGCTTCATTATTAAGAAAGTTTACTGTTCTGCTTGATCTTGTGTATCAGTCTTCTGTTCTGCTTGATCTTGTATGTCAAACATCCATCGCACGTAGGAATGCTTTATAAGATCGAAACTCAAATTGGTAAGGTGAATGTTTTTGGCACACAAGGATAACAGTCTTTATTTATGACTCCACTCACATTCACTTGTTTCCAGTCCTATACATGTCTGACAGCGGTTTTCGAAGAATGTTGTATCATACTACATTCTATCATATAATTTATCACTAGCAACAGCTGAAAGAACTGAAAGACTTTCATACTGTCAAATCTTGGTGAAACAAATTCACTGAAATCAGCAGTTGCTAAAGTCAAATACCAGCCCTGATGTACCTCTAAGCATTATGTGATTGGGAACAAGGGTAAGCTAGAAGGAAGCTGAATTTTCTAGAAAAAAAGTTTCAATTAATTGAACATACTTCCCTCCACTAGGCACGCACCCTAGCAGGCCATCTCCTTGGCAACACACAGGGAGCAGGCTTCCCAAGGTTGAGAGTGAGTCAAGGCCAGCCAACCATGGAACGAACCCTGGCAGAAATCGTGGTTCACTCAACAGTTGTACTCTCTTGTGCTGGACAGAACACGTTGCTGGAACCGTTCAGACAGCTGTTGCAAAATCCTGCTGCTATGAATGTAATTATGGTCAATCTTGTTAAAGTAAAACACGGGATTCACATGGTCGTGAAAAGGAAACATAAAAAGGCGTGGAATTTTGAAAAGCATTGTACTGGACTGTAGAAGTAGTGGAATTTTTTTATTATCTGTTACAGTTTTGATTGAGAAAGGAAATGCTCTTCAAATTCAACCATATTCAACAGTTTTAGCACGAATATATAATAACTAAACAAATGTAATTGCGTCGATCTTAATTCAAGGACATTACGCTATCTTTCAGTATTCACAAGTTGCAATTGGCATTCAATGTTGAATTAATAAGTGAGTAGCCAGTTTTGTTGGAGTGGATTCTTTGCTTTCTGGACATTTCTGGCATTTTTATGGTCATTGGAACGTCATGAAGTTTCATTCCTCATCGGTGTGAAACCTGAAACTAGTAAAGTGATAATAGTAGATGGTATTATTGTTATTAGAGCAGTTGATAAACGTATGGAACTAAAAGCGAACAACATAAGGCGAACAGCACAACCTCTGCAGTCTGAAGAAAAATCTAAAAAGGTTCGAATTAACGGGAGTTCGAGCTGCCGAGTATTATTGTAATGTCTTAGAGTAAACGAGGGTTCAAGTTACCGGGAGATGACTGTAATTCGCATACACAGTAAAAAAAACTCTCTGATACTTAATTATAAGATTTCCTCTGCTGCTTCTTTGGGGAAGTCAATTCGGCGTTCTTGAACTTCTTCGGAAGATTTTTTACTTGTTGAAGTGAAGTAATCTTTTTTCTCTTCACATAAAGGGTATGTACTTTCCCACCATGCCTGATGACAATCTTCAGGAAGCTATGGCTGGAATGCAAGGACAGACAGGAAAGTGGTACGGTAAGTATGGTTTGACTTATTTTCCTTTTGTTGCTACACGAGAAACCCGATTGAAAACTAAAATACGAGTGAAAAAAATTCATCTTTGTCTTTTCAGAATGTCCGAACGGACACCCGTACTTTATTGGCGATGTGAGTATGAACAATACAATATGTTTAACGAGTGATTTACCATTTGTACATTCATGCATCCATTCATTCATTCTTTTATTCATTCATTTCTATTCATTCATTTATTTATTCCTTCATTTGTTCATTCATTCATTTGTTCCTTCATTCAATCATCTATTTATTTATTCATCTATTTATTCATTCATTTATTCATCCATTTATTTATTTATTCGTTCATCCATCCATTCACCAATTCATCCATCAATCCTTCCATTCATTCGTTCATTCTATCAACTGCTCACTCACCTAACTGTGTTTATCGATTTGCTTACTGAACATTCATTAGTGAGGTTGCAAAAAAACTTTCATGTAAGCTCGGTTGTAAAACAACTTGGCTGTACATGTGGGACGAATGTCTTAAGCATGGTGTTGAAGTTAAAAAAATAATTTTATTTTTCTCTCATCATCACCACAAGTGCGGAGGGGCTGTTGAGGTTCATGTTTGCCCAGAGTGCAAAATTAACATAGGAGGGAGAAACTACCAGTTGCAGCCTGGCAATGTACAAACCAGAGGGTAAGTAGAGCATACTCCGATGGATTATGACTGTGTGCCTTAATTGAGCGGCTTGTTGCCTTTTTGAGTAGTATAGGATGTTATGGAATTAGCCAGACTTTGGAGCATGCATTGCGTGCTTCGCATTTATTCATGAGTTAATTATTCAAGAGATAATTAAATCCACTGCATTTTAGTCTCGAGTTTAGAAAACAAACAAAATAATTTATGCATGCTCCGCATTTTACTCACGGGCTTTGACGTCATCCAAGAGATAATTTATGCAACCTCATCAACGTTCCCCGAAAGCCTGGTTAGTTCCTTACATCCTATACTACATTTGTGTTTGCAATGGTAAAAGTTGAATGTGTGATTTTTTAATTTTTTTTTCTTTAATCACTGGGTTGCTTGAAATCAGTCTTTAAGTCCTTGAAGGTTTCCTATTCCTTTTCTATATTAACCCTTCAGTTCCAGGTTTATTGTCAAATTCTCCCAACTAGATCCCATACTTTCCGTTGAACAAGTTTGGGAGAGTTTTACTTTTCATATTCAGTAGTTTGTTTTGTTTGACCAATTCTAATTTTCTCGTTACCAAATGTTTTATTTTGTATGTGTTTTGTAAAGAGAATTTTGATTTTGATATCTAACTGGAACTGAATGAGTTAAAACGTACTTCTGAGTTTCAAATGTATATTAGCTCCTTTTTGAGCGAAGGTAATCATAAATTATGATTAACAAGTATTTCTGTATTTTAGAAACTGTTTTTCATAAACAAAAATTGTCTAGTATATTTGCGAGTCAGGGTAAGAAACTTGGTCAACTTAGCTAAAAATGTGGTAATTTAAGTTTCAAACGTCAGCGCTTTGCCAGAGCAATTCGAATACGAGGTGCACCGTTGAACGGGTTCCGTCCGAATCGTCGGCACTAAGAAACGAGTAAGTAAACGAAATAAGTAAGCTGGCTTAGAAGGTGGATAAATAATGGAAAACCTAAATCTACCTATACTGTAGTGTAATGGTACTTCTTCTCATTCCAGAGGGGACCGCACCAGCTGGGGTCACGTGTTAGGGCTACCCCACTCTCGTCCAGTAACCGCTACCCCCGAACGCACCATGTCTCCCGTAGTTCTCAGTGTGGTGAGACTGCTTATGCACTCGGCCATGATGGCAGGAGCCTGCAATAACTCAGCGGTAAGTCTAAACTTAAAATCATAGATTGTAAAAGTAGTTGTGTTGTTTAATTTGAAGTATAAGTTCTTAAAATTGAGAATACCTACATTACTATTATATATCTATGTATCTATTATATATTGTTTTTCAAAGATTCTTTCGATTTCGTGCGACACGATCGATTTGAAGTTCGTAGGGTGTTTGAACTACTGCTATTTCATCCTATTTTATTTGATAAAGCAGAGCCTCGCTATTGATAAACAGTAGGACACCCCGTAGATTGAATTCCAAAGGCAAACCAAACATACTTCGAATTATCCGATCTCGGGTGAACGGGCTTGTACTGTATTAAAAAAGGTGTGTTGGGAGGGTCCCTAGATATGGGTACAAGGATGAACCGAAATGTTAGAGTGTTCTGATTAACAAGTACGAAAGACTGATATCAACGACGAAGAACGGGTTAAACGTTGAGAAACTTTTGTGTGAGCATTATCTGCCCTGGCTTCATAACTCAGGTCTAATTCATCAGTTTCTTAGTCGATTTGGTTCATCTCCGCAGGCCACGAGCGCTCTTATCAAACCATATGTAGCTCAAGACCAAGTAGCGGAGTTTCTGTGGCAACATTTGGTTTGCGATCTAGATGTGCTTTCGCGAGCGATTGGTCGCAGTCCTGATGATGCAGCTTTAAGCATACACCGCATTCTGGCGGAGATCACTTCGAGTTTGGCCAAGCGTGAGCAACCCTCATATTTTATTAGTATATTGGTACTGTTTTGTTGTGTTAAAGTCCCTATCAAGCTTATTTTTTTAAGTTCCAGGTGAAAAGTAGAACCCTTTTATAATAGTAATATTTGAAAATAAAACCTTTTCTCGCCGTTCCTGCTACATTTTTTAGACTAGAAGCGTGAAACGATGACGTAGCAGGAGGCAAACGACGTAGCACGAGGCTTGAAGCAGAGACAATCTTTTTTATCTCAAAAAATTCAATTATGGCTAGAATAGTCATATTGTTATAACTTTAATCAATGAATTAATCCTTTGAAAATGTTTGAAACAAAAATTTTATGACATTTTTGAGTAGAAATGAATATTTTTAAACAAAAACCACATAACTCACTGCTGCTACGTCACAAGTTACCAGTCCTCAGTCTGCTCGGTCAAAATTTACATTCCGATATTTTTTGGCTAAAAGGTATACTTAGACGTGGAAATTTTCTTAAGTTATTCAAATTTTGAATTCACAGATGACAACAGTTTTAATCTAAAAAGTAAAAAAATAAGCTTGATAGGGACTTTAAGCCTTGCAATGCTATGATTTGTTATAGTATGCTATGCTCTGCTGATATTCGTATTTCTGATCTTGAGTTAATTGCGGTTTGGGCAGCTGAAGAGTATATAAATTGCTTGGTTGTTTATTTCAGATCAGCGGCTTGTTATCGAGGCAGAATAGTTTTTACTTCCTGTGTGAACAGTTATCTACCGTTGAGTTTTGTGTTATAGAACTATTAATGTTATTCATAGCAAAGAATATTTTTTTATTTCGTCAGTTCTGCGGCTATCCAGCATTGTGTAGCTGAGCAAACGAAGTAGTAAACGGTGAAAAACTGTTTCATTAACATTTTGGCTCTCAAGATACTTTATTGTGTGGTGTTTTAACTTTTATCAGAACCAGCCCAAGTTCAAGTAGACCTCTCGAGCAAAACTGGTCGCCAGAATTGGGAGGCTGCCTTCTCAAATGCTTTTGTAATCCCAGTTCTGAAGGTGCGTAGTGTATTAACGTATGATTTATTTTTAGCCAGGTTTTTTTATTTATTGCAGTTAAATTTTCATTGTTTTTACTTCACATGATAAATGATTTGTTATTCTTATCACTTTTAATATTTGGTGATTATGTATGTACATATAGATTCATTGTTACAACAAAAACAACTTTATTCACACTCATTATTGACAGGAAAAAAAATGACAAGCATATATAATAAATAAGAAATTTACAGATTGAAGAGTGAAGGCCACTTGTATATAACCATAAGGGCTAATCAAGACAAGTGGCCTTTAGACATCAACTAACGATATACTTAAGGCCAGGAGTGCAAGACGTAAATACTTAAACTGATATAAGAATACGTGACAAAATAATTGTAAATTAAAGCAAGAAAAGAAAACCAAAAATCAGCAATACAAACGTAGTAAGCGGCGAAAAATAAAAAACAAAAAAAGAAGAATTGCCCCATTAATATAAATTGTTTAAAAAGCTTAATATTCGGAAATCAAGCGTAATTTTAATTTTGATTTTATCGAAAAGACACTCAGAGATTTGAGTTCTTCGTCTACTGAGTTCCAGAGCTTTGGTCCGTAGAAGCGTATACTGTGCAGTCCGAAATTTGTGCGTACGAGCGGCAGAGTGTACGTGGTTTTTGAAGCAAGTCGAGTGTTATATTGGTGTTGATGTTTCACGAAACTGAAAAAATCATTAAATGCTTTAGGAAGACGGTTATTGTTATATTGGTGCATAAAAAGAAATGTGTGAAGTTTAATTATATCTGGTAGTTTTAGTAAGTTGAGTTTCTTAAAGATTGGAGACGTGTGAGATTGAAAATGAGAAAAAGATAATTCTAACTGCCTTTTTCTGTACAGCTATCAAAGGATTTAAGGTTGTTTTATAAGTATTGCCCCATATTATGATCCCATACGTAAAGAACGGAAAAATTAATGTATAGTAAATTTGAATCAATAACGTTAACGTTTTTAAACCGATAGAATTTGGAAGCGAACGTCCAGAGATGTCTCCATTTGCTTGTTGGTGATAAACGCTTGGGTAAGTATCTTACGTATGTCATTTTCCCGCCTTTTCTGCGACTTACTCTAGTAAAAAAAAATGATTGGTTTTGAAATCCGAAATTACACTATTGGCAATATTGACCGATTTCAAACCGGTAATGACATATAACTGCCTGGTTAGCCTAGTTGGAAAGGCGCCAGTCTTTCGTGCGGGAGGCCCGGGTTTGATTCCCGGTGCCGGACCTTTACTCAGGGCCTTAAAATAATTGGGAAGGTGCATCCTTTGCTCTAACACCTGCAAACGGTTAGACCTTTGTGTCTTCTCGGATAGGGACTTTAAACCGTAGGCCCAGTCTCTCGATCTTCTTTCGGAGGACTCAAAAGAACCCACAACACTTGTCGACAAAGAGTAGGGTGATCCCGGTGTTGTGGTCTGTCTCTTCTACCAACTGAGTGCAACTCTTAACTCATATAAATGTGAGTCGTATATAGCGGACTATCTAAGACCCTCAATACCACAGGCAACTGTAAATAATTGTAAACGCATTGAGGCAATGCATAATGCGTACCAAGAACAGTTATTATTGTTATTATTATTATAACAGTATTTCAAAACACAACTCAATTTAACAGTGGAACTTTCTATGAGTCAATAGTCAACGAGTGGCAAATGACAAGTTATCTTAGAGTCATAGAAAACAACAACGAGTAGACAAAACTAAACTAAACTTAATTTATTTAACGAGGGTAAAAATATTAACCTTGTGGAAGTTATCTAACATATGGCCCTCGGCACAGATCTTGGCGTTATTTAAAGTCGATTTTTGTGGAGGAAAACCGGAGAACCCGGAGAAAAACCCTCGGAGTCAGAAGAAGATCGACAAATCTTAGCCCACGTGGAAACTCAGGGTTCGATCCCGGGTCCACAGAGGTGGGAGGCGCGAGCGCTAACCACTCGGCCATCCTGACTCTACCAGAAACAAACCAGTATATTACCTTTGCGTTTAGACATACAAAAGATGAGTGATTAAAGAATCCGCCATTGTTTTTTTTTTTGTTTAAAAACATCATCACTTTCGCTTTTCGATGTTTTTTTCTCTGTAGATATCGAGTAGGTTAGCCAATCAGGATGCAGCAATTGTGGTTATATACTTTGTTGGTTTCTACTTAAACAAAAGTGTCATGTGCACTTGGGCTGACAGGGAAATTCGTGCAACACTAAGAACCAATCAGATTGCAGGACTTGCTTGAACTAATCAGATTGTTGGACTTGCTAGAACCAATCAGATTGTTAGACTTGCTAGAACTAATCAGATTGTTGTACTTGCTAGAACCAAACAGATTGCAGGACTTGCTAGAACTAATCAGATTGTTGGACTTGCTAGAACCAATCAGATTGCAGGACTTGCTAGAACCAATCAGATTGCAGGACTTGCTAGAACCAATCAGATGGTTGGACTTGCTAAAACCAATCAGAATGCAGGACTTGCTAGAACAAATCAGATTGCAGGACCTGTTAGAACCAAACAGATTGCAGGACTTGCTAGAACAAATCAGATTGTTGTACTTGCTAGAACCAATCAGATTGTTGGAATTGCTAGAACCAATCAGATTGTTAGACTTGCTAGAACCAATCAGATTGCAGGACTTGCTAGAACGAAACAGGTTGCAGGACTTGCTAGAACCAATCAGATTGTTGGACTTGCTAGAACCAATCAGATTGCAGGACTTGCTAGAACTAATCAGATTGTTGGACTTGCTAGAATCATTCAGATTGCTGGACTTGCTAGAACCAATCAGATTGCAGGACCTGCTAGAATCAAACAGATTGCAGGACTTGCTAGAACAAATCAGATTGCAGGACCTGCTAGAACCAATCAGATTGCAGGACTTGCTAGAACCAAACAGATTGTTGGACTTGCTAGAACCAATCAGATTGTTGGAGTTGCTAGAACCATTCAGATTGTTTGACTTGCTAGAACAAATCAGATTGCAGGACCTGTTAGAACCAAACAGATTGCAGCACTTGCTAGAACCAATCAGATTGCAGGACCTGCTAGAACCAATCAGATTGCAGGACTTGCTAGAACCAAACAGATTGTTGGACTTGCTAGAACCAATCAGATTGTTGGAGTTGCTAGAGCCATTCAGATTGTTTGACTTGCTAGAACCAATCAGATTGCAGGACCTGTTAGAACCAAACAGATTGCAGCACTTGCTAGAACCAATCAGATTGCAGGACTTGCCATCGTGCTTTTTTCAGAAAAATAATTTGCGTTCTTTATGACTTCACTATTCTTTTATTTTAGTAAATGAAAGTAAAGACTTGTTTAACTGCACAGATGATTTATTAAGCTCACTTAATGGAAATTTAGTTTGTAATAGTATTCTTAGTTTGTTTCTAATAAAAAGTTTTATGCGCCACTTGGGCTGATAGAAAAACTCGTGATGCACTAAGAACCTATCAGACTGCAGGACCTGCTAAAACCAAACAGATTGCAGGACTTGCTAGAACCAATCAGATTGTTGTACTTGCTAGAACCAATCAGTTGCGGTTCCTGCTAGAACCAATCAGATTGTAGGACTTGCTAGATTCAATCAAATTACGGGACTCGCTTCCGTGACTTCTTCAGAAAAATAAGTTGCGTTCTTTGTATATGACTTCACTAAACATTTATTTTAGTAAATGAAAGTAAAGGCTTGTTTAGCTGCACAGATGATTTGTTTAGCTCACTTACTGAAAATTTAGCTTTAAGATTACCCTCGTTGGTTTCCCAAAGGTAACGATCCTTTGATGAGACAGCTTTATGAAATTGATTCCCCGGATGAAGAACTGTTAACTGGTGTTCCGCCCACGTGCCCAGTCCTTTGGAGATATCGCTCCCAGGTCACGGTT
>JAOBAT010105313.1:0-15296 GCA_026413305.1 Hydrozoanthus tunicans
ACGATGGCATTGGTTTTCCTAGCTGAACCAAACACTTTCAAGAACAGTTTGGGAAACACAATCTTCAGCAGTCTGTTGACTGCGATAACGGTTAAAGTATCTACCGTAGCAATTGCAAAAGTTGCCAGTAGAAATCCCTCGACTCTGCAAAAGCCATCACCGAGCACCCAATCTCCGTATGCCAAGTTTACAACAAAGAACGGAACCACCAGAGCTGCGTTGAGGAAATCTGTCCAAGCTAAACATTCCACCACCTTGTTGGTTGTAGTTCGAAGACTCGGCTCCCTGTGAATGGCGTAAATGACGAGAAAGTTTCCAAACAGGGCTACTATGTTAATGATACTAGCTGCAAACACCTGCCCGACAATCTCAGGCTTGGACCGAAAATCCACGAACTCGGAAACGGACGAAGTTGGACTTGAAGCGTTCACTGTGAACGTTAAGACGAGAGTTGTTTTTGACGCCATAGTTGCACTGTTTACTGTAACGAACGTAATTTAGTTAGAGCTAAAATGACGAGATACAGTTGTTATGCCAAAACCAAACTTATAATTTCTTGGGCTGCAGTATGGATAGACAGTTAGATGTAGCGAGTGCCGCAAATTCAGGTTATAGCTATTTTCCTTGTTTTTAGTAATGTTGTTCAGTTGCCGTGCTCACATTGTGGGTGGCTCCTAAATTCTTCTAAAAATTGGTAGAGGAATTGTGGAATTGCATGACACAGTTTGAGAATCCAGCTTATGAACTGTTTTTTTGTTTTAATTTAGCAACTTATACAGGTTATGTCTGTAGTCATTCAAACTTTTGTTGGATAGTGAGGAAGTTGAAAAAGATATTTGAATAAGAAGAAATTTTAGTATTATTATTTTAGTAATATTATTTAGTAAATCTGCCAACCGTCCCTCCTGAAAAGGGACTAGTACAGCTTTGGTTTGAGGACGGTTTGGCGAATTTACATCAAATATTAACTTCGAAATTAATTTTTAAACTTCCAAAAATCGCCAAATTCAAAAACACTCTTTAAAACTACCAATCTATTAGAAAAAATTCATAAAATATTCAAGCTGACTCTCCTTCGTCCACCTGTGTTTTTAGCAAAGTGATTTTGTAGATTCAAATCATGGACGGAGATATCGTAAGAAACATATGGAAAAGTGGCCAGAAAGCGCACTTTGGGTATATTCCTGTCTTAAATCAAGGAAAAACTTCTCGGTTACACAAATGTCGCTGTTTTAACAAGAGTTGGGACAACTAACATAATTCATGTATCGATACTTACTGCAAGTGCTGTAGTTACTTGTTATCTGTACTGCTGCAATTTAATCACTAAGGTGTGAACTACGTAAGCTGAGTTTTAGTGTCGGTGTTTTTTTTTTCATTATTAGAAGCTGTAAAATCTTTTGTGAAGGAAGCGAAGTGTCAGATTTCGATTCATAATATACCCAGAAAAATAACAAAAGATCAAGCTTGTCATGTCACAATTTAGCTACATCAAAAACTCAGGAAAGAACTTGACTTGTAATAGCCCTCTTGGCAAATTCGTCTTTCCGGTTTCACAATATGAACCGGTCAGCCAATGTACAATTTCCGGCTTGAAATTTTTCTTCAGCATTTAGCAAATACTCTTTTTTTCAAGGGAAATATTTTTGCCGTGTACCAATGCAAGGTCTTTTTGCTAAAAGTAAAAATAAATCTTACGAGATTTTAAAAACAAGAGCTAAATATCTTAAGTTTTTTTCTTTAGGAAGCGACCCGAGTAAGGCTTTATATGCACGTAAATTGTGAGTTCGATACTTGAAAAACAGATGCTTTGAACCTACTGACATTTAGCAAATACTCTTTTTTTCAAAGGAAATGTTTTTGCAGTGTACCAAAACAAACTCTTTTTGCAAAAAGTAAAACTGATAAATCTTACAAGATTTTAAAAACAAGAACTAAATATCTTAAAGTTTTTTTTAAAAAAGCGCCCGAGTTAGACTTTATATGCATGTAAGTGTGAGTTCGATACTTGAAAAACAGATGCTTTGAAAAACAGAAGCTTTGTCACCGGTTAAAACCAATATTTTAACCGGTAACAAAGCTGCCAACTTTGAATTAATTCATTTATTGTTGAATTTATCGTTTGTTTTGCAATGATAATAAATAAGTCTACTTTGAAGTTCGTTGCGTTAAAAAGTTACTCAAGTAAAAACTAGTGTCCAGAGTGATTGTTTGTAAAAACATTTTTATCACATAGATACTGATAAAATATCAGGGTTTTTCTTCTTACTAAAAATATCATTTCCTCATCGCGCGTAGTGAAGTTACTGTTTGTACCTTTCACGTGCGAGGATATTGGTGTCGCCATGGTTACTAACATGATTAGCCAATTACAAGACAGCTTCCCGTTCAATGCGCGAGCGGCCGGTTCTTTAAGAAAGTAGGAATTTCATCAACATCTATTCGCTTCACTCAGTCGTGAGAGGTACTTTCAGCACTCGAAGACAAAGTTGGTGGTATCCCAGCGCGGGTAGTGATAACCTCTGTAATCACCAATGCCATATTAAGAGGTTACAAGTTTTGATTGCACGGCAGTACCGCCAAGTAAATAACATTTATGAAGGAGACGCGAACTTGGAACAATCAACTGAAACTAGTGTAAACATCCTTAACTTCATTCTAGGACGATTACTTGTGTCAAAAACTATGTCGGTTCTTTACCGAACCAATAACCAATACTTGCAGGTGTTGGTACAACTTATGGCTCAGAACAAAATGAATTTGTTCTACTAACTAGCTTTGCGTACGAATCAAAACTTCAAATGTTGTATTGATGCTTTTTCGAGTTTCTTTTGTTGTCTGAATGATAAACACGTTAAGCTGTAGTCTGTGATGTGAACGCATTGTTTCTCCTTAATGACGTAAATCAGCATTTTTTTTTTTTTATAAAAACTAGGAAATCCTGGCAAGTCAAACAGTTGGCCGTTTACAATTAAGCCTTTATGAAGCGTTTCTGACCGTTCACTTTCATGCGTACATATTTGTATACATTATTGTTATTATTATTATTATTTATTTTTTATTATCTTCACTATCATCTTTATCATTACCTGTGTTATAAAGAGAGTTTTCTTTGTATTTGCTATAGGTTCGTACTTCCTACACAACGACGACAATGGAGTGAAGTAATTGCTGAAGGTAGCCGCTACCATGAGCTCCGAGAAATATCACGACAAATACATTTCATTTACAAAGGTTTTGATGATGAAACGGGCTACAT
Source organism: Hydrozoanthus tunicans (assembly GCA_026413305.1). Classification (NCBI taxonomy): domain Eukaryota; kingdom Metazoa; phylum Cnidaria; class Anthozoa; order Zoantharia; family Hydrozoanthidae; genus Hydrozoanthus; species Hydrozoanthus tunicans. The sequence continues at coordinate 3,260 of JAOBAT010105313.1, forward strand.
GTTTCAAGGTAGTTCGGTCGGACACTGCGATTAATATGACACATGTTAACCTCGACCACAATTTACAAAGTTTTATCATTTAAGAGGGTCCTCGTATATATTCAAAATTTCATGCACTTCGAATTTCACTTGAGTAAAAAAGGAACGCAATACTTGTTAGAGCTAAGACTTGTTAAGAGTTAAACATTGTTGTATGGTAGACTAGAATTTATTTGAAATTTGCAAAACGCTATGCAAGTGATGAAATTACTTTGACAAAAATGTATGTGATTTAGCGAAGAGCTGCAAAGCTCGAAAAGCATTTAAATACAGAAGTCTCATATGGTATACATATTTTTCTACAAAGAAAGTGGTTTGACGTTTAGGAAATTGCTTAGACATGTTGATATTTTTGTTGAAATTTGTAAAACGTTATAAGTGCTGAAAATACTTTTAACAAAAATGTGGTTTAGCAAAAGGTCACTATAGGCTTGAAAACCGTTTAAGTGCAGAAAGCCTGCACGGTACATTTTTTTAAAAGAAGGTAGTTCGCTGACGCCTTGGTTAATTGATTAACCATGTTGCTTTTATTGAAATTTGTAGAACGCTACAAAAGCTGAAAATACTTTAAACAAGAAAATGACTTTTGGCAAAGAGTCGCAATGCTTGAAAAACATTTAGATACAGAAAGTGGCCGAACATCTTTATTTTTTTACAAAACTTGAAGTAGTTTGGAGTCTTAGGAGATTGACTAGTCATGTTTGTATTGTAAGGAAGTGGTCACTCGACACTTTCAGTTTTCAAAATAATAAACCAATCCGGATATAATTGTATAACCTTAAACTAATCACACAAAATTATTTTGTAAGAAAAAATGTAGCTAGTATTTCATGTATATGTAGAAAAAGAACACAGAAAGTATTTTTGTAATAAATACTTACCAACACATTGAACAGCTCTGCTCAGAAAAAGAACTGACTTTAACCAAAGGTAAGGGGTACTCCCTACATTGGGGTGGTGTATATTTTAAGGATTGAAATAGTCAGCCCGGTATTTCTTATGAGTTGTTAAATGAAATAATGTGTTAAAACAAGAGTTTGTTATTTTTAGGGTTGAAAGTACGAAGCTATTAGACAGCTTGCAGTCCCATGTTTCAGCAAACGTGCGTTCTGAACCTGAAAAATTAACACAAAATTCCTGTATTTAAAAATTATCCCTGGAGCCCGAATGGGCTAGAAGCCAATTGCCCATGAGGCAGCAGGCCGAATGGGCTATTTGGCTACTAGCCCATGAGGGCGAGAGGTATAATTGTTTTAGTAAAATCATACTAGTTGTTCAAAAATCAGAAGTAAAAAATCTTTTTTTAAAATTCTAAAATTAACTTTTTAATGTTTACGACAGATATGATTACGCGCATGCGCTACTCGTAGGCTATCACTAATAGCCTATGAGTAGCGTAGCCAATCAGAATGCAGCATTCATGATATAGACCACTAGTATGATTTTACTAATAACGGATATCAGTTCATCAAGAATCACAGCTTGCCATACTAGCTAGAGCAAGTTTTGATCACGTTCATAAGAGTATTTTGATTTGCCTTAAGAATAATCCTGATGATTGCAGTAAAGATAATTATGAAAAAAGTACTACTACTACTACTAATAATAATAATAGAGAGAGTTGTTATGGAATCAAACAACTTTTACAACACTTTTCAACAAAAAAAAAACAAATAAAATATGTTCTCTTTGAAAGATTTCGGAAGGATTATGACAAGGAAGATGAACCGCTTAAAACATTCTTTAACATTAAAACGTTATGACACTCTAGCGCAACCCTGACTACGCCCCTGAACCATGATTAAATCCTATTAGATCAGATTTGTATGTCACATTTAATTAGAGATCTCTTATGAAACTAACAAGAACTGCAAAAAGTCAAAGACAAAAGCTGTGTTGTAGGCTTACTCTGTACAATTTTCACACCAGCATTTGGGAGGATTTCAGCAATTTCTAATTTAACTTTTTCTTTTCTTTATCGGGGCTTGTTTTAATTATCATCCCTCCCGTATTGGAAAATTTCCTACGCATTCCATTGTTTTGACTAATCTTACAGTCAGCACGATAATTGATTTAACCGTTGATATGCGATGTCATTTCCTCTCAAAAGTGCGAGTTTGTTTGTCGGGGTAAAGGTCATGGTCACAATCAGCTAAATAACACAAAGAATTTCCCGTTTCGATTTAAGAGAGGTCAAACACTGACCAGCTGTAGTTAACCAAAGGCAAGTTTGGACTTTTTCTTTCTCGGTTTCTCTAACAAATGACTGAATCGTCGGTTACCAGTCTTCCTCGGATAGCACAAGTGTTTGTAAGATTGGCGCCAGGGTGCAGATACAAAACGAAACGCTCGAGAAGGGAAACAAGCGGAAATACGACTAAAACCTCAATTAATGTGCTTGTATTAAAGGATTCCGAAACTGCCTTTGCAATGTCAGATTTTAACTTCTAAAGACAATCACAAATCAGCATGATTTCTCGGGGTTTTTTTTGTGTGTGTTTAGTTCAGTTTTCTAAACTTTCGCTTCGCGCTGCCATAGTTGTTTATTTTCATCCATCTGTTTTTCAGTCAACTTTAAAGAGGAGGAAGGTCAAACGACTCGATTTTATTCCGGTAATCATTCTAAAAATTTTAATCCATGGCCACATACCTGACACGGCTTCACTGCATTCCAATTACTTTAAAAACCGACGGAGGTAACATCTTCTATTGTCTTTTTACAATTTTGAAGGTATACATGCTTTTCTTGTAAAAACAATTAAGTTTCGGCCGAGTCTAACGCTAGGCTGTTTTTAAACTTTTGGGCTATTTCAGCCTCAAATTGCTCTTCAATAAATCTTAATTCTTGATAATTCCAAACAGCGGATTAGTTGACCGGAACAAAAAAAAAGCGCTAAGAAATATGTGTTTGTATAAATCGCGGTAAGTATTTGGTGGAAAGCGTGCGCGTACGGTATTCTTAAAATCACATATCAATCTGCGTACAAAGATGAAATCAATAAAATTGCCTGATCAAAATTTCAACCTTTGTGGTTGTTCTTAGTTTGTTTTTGACTTGTTTGCAATCTCAACCTAGGTGATATTACAAAGTTTGTTTTTGTATGCAAAATTTGTAGGTTAAATATTGTGTCATCAGTTGACGAAAATTAACAGCATTAAATAAAATACATTAGATGAACATATGGTTGAAAAACCATTTCCTGTTCAAGCGTGACGTCATTCGAATTCAAAACGTGAGCAACATCACTTCACGGTGCTGAATTTCAACGTCATGCATATTTAGTCTTTAAATTCAAAACTGAACACAAAAAATGAGTAGGACGGCTGGGCAACGCAGCTTTTAGTTTGTTGACGACTGTTTGGTGGCCATATATAAAAAACAAGATCGCCACATTTTTAAGGAAAGCTTGAACAAGCACTCGTTTTTTAAAAAAGGCAAAAAAACATCACGAAGAAGACTATGAGTATATGTAAATGGCACACCAGAATTACTGTGTTTTTACTTCTCTCAGTGTTTGCTTTTACCAAAGCTAGTGAAGACGAGGACGAACGAAGCAGACACGACCACAACGATGGTTTGTTGGCAGCGGGACACGTTGTGTTGGGGGGACTTTTTCCCGTGCACTTAGAGAGAATTCAAGGTGAATGTGTTAATCTTCAACACGATGCACTCGTGTGGACAGAAGCAATGATATTTTCCATCAACGAAATTAACAAAAACTCGAGGCTCTTGCCAAATGTTACTTTAGGCTATCGCATCTTCGATTCATGTGGAAACGTTCGGACTGGCATGGAATGGGCTGCCGACTTTGTCCTCGATAACACAATGTTGTTTGACCCCAAGTACAAGCTTGCTAACGAGTGCAAACCGTCGATAAATGAATCCAATCAAGTTCCTAGCGGCGAACATCGCATGGACCCAGCTCAAACGTCAGGGGCGCCTGTTATTTCAGTTATCGGCAGCGATTTCTCCAGTCTCACAATAAACCTGGCGAATATGTTACAACTTGTTGATATCCCACTAGTCAGTTATGGCTCTACTAGTACAGTTCTGTCTGATAAAAAAACTTATGAATCGTTTTTTCGAACAGTACCGCCTGATAATCTTCAGTCCCGAGCCATGGCAGAGGTTATTCATCACAACAAATGGACGTGTGTTGCTATAATAGGTGTAGATGATCCGTACGGCCTTAGCGGCGTCGATAGCTTTGTACAAGAGGCAGCGAAATATAACATATGCATCGAATTTCGCGAGTTTTTTCCTGCTACAGACTCTGACAGCAAAATTTCAGATATAGTTTCTCGACTGAAACAAAAGCCTCAGATTGAGATATATGTTTTGTATTGTTTGGCGCTACACGCAGTGAAAGTTCTTAACGAAGCCCTGAAGCAGAACGTCACTTCAAAAACATGGATCGCTAGTGAAGGGTGGACAGAATCAAACTATTTAGAAGCGGAAAAGTATCTTGAGGTTATTCACGGCGGCTTGGGATTTGTAATGAAAGATGTGAGATTAAATGGACTACAGACACATCTCCGAAGTTTGAACTCGTCAGTCCGGCGAAACGCATGGTGGGAAGAATTATGGGAGCAGCTTTACGAATGTGATTCTTGCGCACCCGATTCACAAGTAAACAATAGCTCTCATTTCTGTACTGGTAACGAAACGCTACCGGAAACGATTTACAGCAATCCCTTGCTGGCCCGTAAAGCGGCCTACGTAAGAGATGCTGTTTACGCAGTGGCCTTCGCTTTAGATTCAATATTGCGCTGCGACTCCCACAATGCCCAGCGAGCCGACTGTTTAACATTTATGAAAGACCTTCATCCAAGGGATGTTTTGCGCGCCTTACGAAACACAAGTTTTCAAGGTCTAACCGAGTTTGTCGACTTTAAAGAGGAAGGTAGGGTGACAGCTGCCTACGATATTGTAAACTTTATACGTGGTGAAGGCGGAAAAATAAAATTCGTGACAGTTGGAAGTTGGGCTGAGAGAAATCAGCCCGCTCTTAAAATAAACGACTCTAAAATTCACTGGTCAGGAAGTGTAAAACCACGGGGAGCCTGTGGTGAAGTCTGTCGTCCGGGCACATGGCAGGCACAAAGCTCAGCGACACGTTGCTTATGGGAGTGTATCCCCTGTAGTGGGGACACGGCTAGTTTTGCTTACGCCTCTTCATCTTGCACGGCTTGCGCGGCAGGTTTCATTGCAATACAAAACAACACCGTCTGCCACGAAGTACCAGTCGAGTACCTCAAGTTTAACGATAACTGGGGAATTGCTATCACAACGATGAACTTTTTGTGTATTTTTAGCACCCTTTTTGTGATCGTTATTACTGTAAGATACCGCAAGACCCCAGTTTTCAAAACCACGGGGCTGCAGCTGAATATTTTACTGCTCTTTGAAATTTTATTTTCTTATGTTTTCAATTTCATCCTGTTATTCAAACAATCCGATATGAAATGCCGTTTTGTTGTCCTGTACTTCTATATAATTTACACAAGCGCGGCAGTAACAATTCTTCTGAAGGTTTTAAAGATCTGGAAGCTAATGGCAAGCCCGCGGACCAATCCGCGCATACTTGAACTGATTCATTCCTGGAGACTTTACGCGTTCGGAGCCATTATTGTGGCAATACCGCTCATTCTTTCTATTTTCTGGGTAACTACAAGCCCTCCCGAGCTTTCTAAATACATCGAGTCAAGACAGCGAGTCTTCAACACTTGTGTCAATAAATCAACCTTCGGCAAAGTAAGTCGAATCGTTTGTGCCAGCTATCTTGCAGTCCTCTGCTTTGCGACTACAATAGCTGCGTACAAGACGAAAAGCATCGAACCTTTCCAAAAGTTTCACGAGGCGAAGCATCTGGCATACGCCTTGACCGCTTTTACCCTGACTTTTCTTGTCTTCTTTCCAGGCTTTTACTTTATAAAGCCTTTAAAGGGACCCATACTAACCGTGTTTTCCTGTTTTAATAACATGATTGCTGCGACTGGAACAGTTCTGTGTGCATTTGGTCCAAAGATGATGGTAATTTTTTGGCGAACCGATTTGAACGAGACGTCACATATATACCCAGTACCTCGCGTGCGCTCCCAACGAGCGGCTACCAATGAACATACAGGAAGCGTGGGGGAGCTCTATTTTTGTGGTACAGCCACTTCGACACCAAACAGGCCACGCGCTCAATCCGCGTTATCTGGAGGCAACTGTAGCAACACATCTTCACCGGACCGCGTGAAACGTAAAACAGTAACTATTTCCTCAGAGGTTGATCTAGTTGCCGATAAAAGAACTTGAAGTCTTACAACGACTTTCTTGAAATTAAGTTCATTATCCCGCGGACAAAAATCAGCTACCTGTTTTATTAGCAGGAAAATGCTGAAACAAAAAGGTGCTTTTGATTTGTAAGGTAATGTTGTTTGCGACTTAATTAAATATCAAACAAAAAAAAGTGCTTTTGATTTTGTAAGGCAAGGTTGTTTGCCACTTAAACCTGTTTCACCTGAACTTAGAAAATTCGACTTTGGCACGACTTTAGCGCGGCGTTGAAACCAAGTCGCGCCATAGTCGTGTAGCACGACAAATTGACCCGTGCTACACGACTTTAGCTCGGGTTGGTTTCAGACGCCGTGCTAAACTCGAACTGGAGGAATTTCATAAATTATATATAAATTATGAGTGTAACAGGTTCCTCCTTCTTCTTGCAGCAATGGCTTGGCGCAAAAACTTAATCATTGTCTTGTCCGCCATTTTGCACAAAGGCAAAGTTCGACTGTAGTTCGACGTCAAAAACCAAGTCGAACCAAAGTCGTGCCACATTCGAGACAGAGTCGAGTTAGCTTAGCGCGACTGTAGCACGGCGTTTGAAACAGGCCTTAATTAAATACCAACCATAATTTTTTTATTGTAGTATTGGGGTCTGATTTTTGACTGGCATCTGTACGACATCCCGGCATAAACTGTTGACTTAGTAAGTTCCGCTTGAGTGAACGCCGTGTTTAGCTAGTTCGACTTCGGCACGAGTTTAGCCTATGTGCATCCGTTACCGACCCACAGCCCTGATTATTCCTTCTTTAACTGTGTATATTGATTTGGTTACGCTTTCGTTCTTTTAAATTAATTTCCTTAAAGCTATCAATTGTCGGACGTTTTATCACCAAAAGTGGAGGACCAGAAGCATACAAGTTAACACACAGTGGCGATAAAATTTGATTTTATTTGTATGTATGAACAAAGTGTTAAATGTGGGAGTAGTTCATTTGTCAGTAGGCTCACACGTGTTGGGTACGGGAAACGTTCTTCTTAAAGTCCCTATCAAGCTTATTTTTTTACTTTTTGGATTAAAACCGTTGTCATCTGTGAATTCAAAATTCAAATAACAAAAGAAAATTTCCACGTTTAAGTATGCTTTTTAATAAAAAAAATATCGGAATGTAAATTTTGACCGAGCAGGCCGGGGACTGGTAACCTATGACATAGCAGCAGTGAGTTATGTGGTTTTTGCTTAAAAACATTCGTTTCTGTTAGAAAATGTCATAAATTTTTATTTCAAACATTTTCAAGAGAATAACTCATTGATTAAAGTTATAACGAAATTGAATTTTTAGAGATAAAAATATTGTCTCTGCTTCATGCCTCGTGCTACGTCATTTGCCTCCAGCTACGTAATCTTTGCACGCTTCAAGTCTAAAAAATGTAACAGGAACGGCGAGAGGTTTTATTTTCAAAAAATACTATTATTAAAGGGTTCTACTTTTCATCTGGAACTTAAAAAAATAAGCTTGATAGAGACTTTAAGACACTGCTATACCTTTGTTATTATTATCATATAGCCACGCGGTTCGAGCCCCGGTTAGACCACTGTGTTTTGTTCTTGAGCAAGACACTTTACCTGACTTTGTTCCAGTCGAGTCGCATAAACGAGAGTCAGTTCTGCTGCGATCGATCAGTGGAGTTACAGACTCTTACCATTTCACACTACAGAAACTGCAGATAAGCGCTGTCCTAATGAGTCATTGATAGGATTTAGTTTTTGTCAATTAATAAAAAAATTTAAGGCGGAAGTGGTTGAAATACCTCCTTCCAAATCCCGTGGGTTTAATATTCATAGTTTTAAAACAACTCCAAACAAAACTTTAGATAAAGCCATTACGAAAACGCATTACCTTACGTTTTCCCGCAAAATACGGAAACTCTTAACGGCTTGGCATAAATTAGTCTGGTAACCGTTTCAGTTATTGCTGGTACGGTAGCCCAGACTAGAGAAAGAAGGAAAAAGATTCAAATTCATCCTGATGAAAGCTTCCACCAAGCTGAAACTATATATTTTTGTTTCTTTAACCCGCGTGTAAACCGAAAAGTAATAGATTTTATCTATTTATAAAGAAATAATTTCTTTAGCTTGCTAAAACAACCAAGTGACGCAAGCAAGGCTTAGCCAATAAGAGATGCTCCCTCTTGCCACAGCATCCTTTCTATGTACGTAAACTGGGCACCATTCAGTTACAACAGACAGGGTGGACAGCGGTTAAACCTTTGAGACTGAAAACGGTCAGCGGAAGCTGGTTACGGTCGCGGCCTGTTGGCTGTGTACGGGTGTGCCGCAGCACTCGTCGCCTTCATGTCAGCCTTGAGAGAACTCTGGGCTTTTCCTACTGTCATTTGGTCACGAACTGTTTAATCATAAAACAAAACAAATCCATAAGGCCACACTTTTTCAACGTTCACCACCACGATGGAGAGAGAAAAATGACCCCCTCTCTGATAAGTCCCCCTTATACCCCCCAATCCCACCAAAAGGCTAAAACTAAGGAGGAGCTACATAAAACAAACCAGCAAGGCATACTATGTTAAAAATACATTTTGTAAACAGTTGTATCTATTTCATACTTAGGTATACACAGGGTTCGTACACCTTCAGAACTTAAAAAACCCAGGGTTTTCCAGGGCTATATTTATATTTTTCCAGGGCTTTTCCAGGACTTTTTAAAACCAGAATGAAAATATTAACGTTCAAAATCACCTGTTTAAATAACGTTTTAGTAATTAATGTCATGAAAATTTGTATTTATTAGACTTAATATAACAACGACATGGAAAAGATTAAGTTTTAATTCTTACTTGTTACTTGAAACGAAAAACAATGCATCATTTGGAAAATCTAGTTTTTTCAATAAAATTCTATGAAACTTTCCAGGGCTTAAAAAACATTTCCACGGCTTTTCCAGGGATTTCCAGGGCTTCAAAAATTTTCCAGGGTTTTCCAGGATTTCCAGGTCCTGTACGAACCCTGTATATAGTTTTTTAAAAAAATATTGAATGCGTCAGCGAGTGGATATAAACTTGTACTATTGTGTGATAAATAAATCATCGTCGCTTTGAGATGATAGGAAAAGCTGACATTTCGAACGTGAAAGACTAAGTGATGCTGAGACGATGGGCTAACGCTCGAAACGTCAGCTTTTCCTATCATCTCACGGCGACGACAATATATTTATCACATAATACTACAAGTTTGTATCTGTTTCAATTTTGGAATGGTGTTGAATATAACGCCAGAAAAACACAGTCACTAGCCTTCTTGTTGTGTTTCTGTTTTTGGCTTTTAACTGGCATTCTTTGAATCGGCCTGTAGTAGAAACAGGGCTGAATAATATTAATAAATTGAGGATATCGCATGGTCGAATTTTATCTTTGAGTGCTGAATGTACCTCTGAAGAGGGTACAAAGCGAGTATTCTGTATATTTTTTAGATACTGAAGAAATTCCTACATAAAACACAGTTCTCAGTTTATAAAAGAACCAGTTGCGCGCTTGATGTTAGTAACCAAAGCGACATCGATACCCTCACACATCAAAGGTAAATAAAGACCTTCAGCACAAAACCATCGTGTTGCCATGGAGGCCAACAAGAAACCAAATGCCACGCATACTTGCACACGCCACGCGGCCGCGGTGGTCGTCACGGAAAATTGAACCGATTCATCACTAGAATCGATTAAATTCATTTGGAAACAAATCGAGGCGTGCTTAACGACGCTCGCCCGAAAATACCGTTTTGATGCTTATTTTTTAACCATTTTGCTAAATATCTAAAACCTGAAATCGGGAACCCCCCTCCCCTTTTTGATGTTTTTTATAAATCATGAGCTATGACATGTTTACAAGTTCAACTGATTTCGTCAGTGTTCTTAATCCATACAGTGCAAGTACTGTACCTTGATCACCTTTGTAGTCTCGCGAGGTTCTTTGCTTTGTGATTTTTGCAGGTTTCAAACCTGAATAAAAGTGTCGACACAATAGTGTCGATATTTAGTATTTCATACTGATGACAAATAGTACAGTATGGCAAACAAAAGAGTTTAAAAATTGTCCTTGACACTGCTACAACCAAAACTTCATAAAAGAGCTTCACTGTACTGGACATTGCTACAGCAAGCTTCACTGTCCTTGACGATGCTATAATAAGAACTTAGAAACAGCTATATACTGCTTTGGACATTGCTACAACCAAAACATAGAAAATTTGAAAAAAAATTAAACTGTATCCTTTTTGGCAAATTGAACAAAAAGTTGATTGTGAAGACCTTCTCTATCAATCACTAATCTATAAATGCCACTGTCAGAACAGTATTTTCTAATGACATAACTTGTAAGTAGCACTGAAAATGTTTGAAATAGAAACAATAAGTTGAATCAGGGAGGTGCGAGTGGTTGAATACAGATTTCTTAACAAAAAAAAAATTAAAAGTAGTGTATATGAATTTGCTACAGTATAGGCTATTCTTGTTCTAGCTCGCTTTGAGTTGTTAAGCCAACAAATAAATCTTTCTATAAATACTGTAATTATAACCTTTTCCAAATGTGACAGCACTGACCAGCATGTTCAAGTCAGGGTTTACTGTGGATGGCTGCCTTGAACCTATAAAAATTAATTATTCAATAACAGAAAAGAAAGCATGAGCCATATTAATTTTGTTACATACTATTACAGTAATTACAGAGTTAAGTGCATAAATTATGTACTGCAGTAATTACATAGATAAGTGCTTAAATTACTGTAGGTCCTGCTAGATCAATACAAAACCTGTTTGCACACTGAGCTAAAAGGTAATCACTCAAAAATTATTGTCAATAGACATTGACAGAAACAAAGAAATTATATAAAGTCTTGCTATCAAGCAGATTTAATCACAAATGTATCTCTGTAAATAAAATCAGGCACAATAACAAACACTTTTAAAAAACTATTCAAAGCAGACAAAACTGTTGATAAACTATATTCATGACAAAATACACAGACAGCAGAGAACAATAGTGAATACAATAGCTGCATGTTGGAATGCACCGTGCTGGTCACCTGCACACAAGTGTCTTCAAAATTACAACGTGAAAATTAAGTTAGTTTTGGAGTTCTTACGACTACAGGAATGGAAAACAAAAAAAAATTTCTCAATCTTCTTTTATCTTTATACAGGGAGCTCTTATCCTTTTCTGTTCACTGAGTGTCATTAGGACAAAAGAGAGGGCAAATGAACCAGACATGGTCAGAATGGGCAAGCCAGAAAGGTGTTTTTTGTAAGCCATCGTTGGCTGTGTTGCCGTCCTCGTAACTTAAGCTCACTAATGACAGAAACAAAATATTACACAGATTTAATCGCAACTGTAACTATGTAAATAAAATTCTGGCATTATAACAAACACTTTAAAAAAAACTATTCAAAACGTAAAACTGTTGATAAACTATATTCATAACAAAATGCATTTTAAAACCATCAACTTTTACTGGGATGGGGGAAAAGGGTTTTATTAGAGGGGGACTTTTTTAACTTACTTGAAACTCAGACAGAATAAGATTGGGGGGCTTATTAGAGAGGGGAGAGGGTGGGGGGCTTATATATCAGAGCAATGTCTTATGCTATAATTATATTGTATAGACGTTTAGAAGTTTGTCTTGTAAGAGCGGGGGGGGGGGGGGGGGGGGGGGGGGGG
>JAOBAT010105324.1:0-15295 GCA_026413305.1 Hydrozoanthus tunicans
TGAATTAAGAAATTCTCCCAAACTTCTTATAGGAATACTATGGACTTAAGTTGGGAGAATTTACAAACTCATCTTTCGGCACTCTTAGAGGTTAAAGGGTTAAGGCATTAAATAATTTAAATAGTTAATGTAGAAATCCGAAAAAGAAATTTGCCTTTTTCAGTGACTTACAGTACAATGTGGACAAACAAATCCACTCATATTCTCTACAATTCCAATGACTGGTATTTTCGTCTTCTTACAGAATGTCAGTTCTCTTCTAACATCAGCTACAGCAACTGCCTGGTGAAATGAGTGTATTTCAACAAACACTTAACTATCATCCATTTATTTAGTAGACCAAAGAGCCATTGCATAAAAGAAGAAAACAACCAAACAGTTCATGCAAAAAACAAACCCAGCTGGAAAAAAGAAACCTTTCTAAACCATGCTGGTAATGGAAAAATGACACTCGATAAGCTGATACAAACCATAGATTTATCAAGTTTAGGAATGGTATAAAAAGGACTAGGATATGCTATATTTAACAGTTAGACTATGAGGTTGAGTATCGTGAGTTGATAGTCAACAAAGGGCAAAGAAAGAGTTGAATTCTAGATTCATCGAAAATGACAATGAGTAGTCTTAAGGTTTTAGTACTGAACCAACTAGTAATAATAATAATAACATTAAAAATAGTATTATCATTATAATAATAATAACAATAAAAATAACTTATAATAATAACAATAATAAATGAAAGTTTAGGCCCTCAGACATAAATGAAATAAAAAAGCAGCACCAGTAACCTGGTTGCTTCATTGACAAAGCCTCAAATGATAATGATCACCATTATCTTAACATATATTTTTAGCCCGAACTGTTGTGTTACCTGTGGAGTTGTTACAAGCACAGCCCCATCTGGGTTAAACTGCCTAAGATTTTCCACAACTGAAATATGTTCATCAGATGTACCTGGCATAAACATAAGAAAAATGGGCAAGCATTTAAGAGAAGTAAATGATGACACTTACTATTACAAAAGTACTCTCCCTGGCTGTGAAAAATAAACAATAAACAATTTATTTAGAGTAATGCTTTATAATTATGTACAATAATACTAACATTAATCACATAATTATTTTAAAAATCAGAATAACTTTTAACTTAAACTCTTTCTGTGCCATAGGTAACAAAAGTTATGTCTTGGAATGGTGCCATTGTTAACTTCTGTCAACAGCTACAATCATCTTATCCTAATTTCATTTATATTTAAATATCCAACTTTAATATTTCAGGTTATACGATAAACAATAAATTTGATAGTGCGAAACCTTCACACCTCTTCAGCTGCAACTAACTACCAGTACTAAATTTCATATCATTACAGGAACTTGAGGTTAGTGTCATATGGAGCACAAGACTTACCTCTAATTAGGACAAGACTTGCATGTTTATCATTTTAAATTACAAGAAGAAAATGAAGCAGATAAGGGAAACTAACAAATTAATTAGGTACTTCCCTCTTAGTCACTTTAAGACATAGCACTGGATACAGCCAAAAAAACCTGAATTCATAGCAGAAATTTGTATGAATTAAGGATGTTTTGTGCTGTAAATAAAAAACAGTGCTTGTTTTTGGGAATACTACTTCAGATAATTTTTCTACACAAAATTTTGATTTGAAAACAATAAAAATAATATACTCAAATTCTGCAAGGCTTTACCTGGAGGTATGTCAATACTGTACTCAGAGGTGTGTCAAATACACTGTACCTAGAGGTGTGTCAATACTTTAACTGGAGATGTGTCAATACCTTACCTTGAGGTGTGTCGATACTTTAACTTTTACTTGGAGGGGTGTCAATACTTTACCTGGAAGTATGTCAATACTTTACCATGAGGTGTGTAAATACTTTACCTGGAGGTGAGTCAAATACACTTTTTCTGGAGATGTGTCAATACTTTACCTGAAGGTGTGTCAATATTTTACCTTGAGGTGTGTCATAACTTTGCCTGGAGGTGTGTCAATACTTTACCATGAGTGGTGTCCAATACACTTTACCTGGAGTTGTGTCAACATTTTATCTTGAAGTGTGTCAATATTAACTTACCTGAAGGTGTACTGTAGCAAGTACACTTAACCTGGAGGTGTATCAATATTTTACCTTGAGGTAAGTAAGTACTTTACCTGGAAATGTGTCAGTACTTTACCTATAGGTGTGTCAATACTTTACCTGGAGGTGTATTAATATTTTACTTTGAGGTGTGTCAATATTTTACTTTGAGGTGTATTGATATTTTATTTTGAGGTGTATCAATATTTTACTTTTAGGTGTGCTAATACTTTAACTAGAGGTGTGTCAATACTTTACCTGGAGGTGTATCAATATTTTACATGGAGGTGTGTCAACATTTTACTTTGAGGTGTATCAATATTTTATTTTGAGGTGTATCAATATTTTACTTTTAGGTGTGTCAATACTTTACCTAGAGGTGTGTCAATACTTTACCTGGAGGTGTTATAATATTTTACCTGGAGGTGTTTCAATATTTTACTTTGAGGTGTGTCAATACTTTACCAAGAGGTGTGTCAATACTTTACCTGGTGGTGTATCAATATTTTACCTAGAGGTGTGTCAACATTATACCTGGAGGTATATCAAAACTTTACCTAGAGGTGTGTCAATACTTTACCTTGAGGTGTATCAATACTTTACCTTGAGGTGTATCTATATTTTGCTTTAAGGTGTATCAATATTTTACTTTTAGGTGTGTCAATACTTTACCTAGAGGTGTGTCAATACTTTACCTTATTTTATTTTGAGGCATGTTAATACTTTACCAAGAGGTGTGGTAATACTTTTGTTGTGGATGTATTAAAACTATAATTTAAGTAACGTGTTAAGTTAGGAATACTTTCGCCATGCTGTCACGATTCTACCGTCAGAGTTTTGCATAAGTCAGTTTTCAAGGTTTTTTGTGACGGATGGCAGCTTGGTAAGTAGTTTACATTTTTTTGCGATAAATTTAAGAGTTAATGAACTTTGAACTGGTATTTAAATCAATGTGCTATTTTAGAGCATATTTATACTTGCATTCAACTTTTGAAGTGGCAATTTATAAGTGTTAAGATAATTAGAAACGATAGTTTACTTGTTTTTGCTTGTAATTGATTCAATCATATTGTAATTGTGTTTACAAGTGTGTAGACAATCAAACCGCAAGCCAAGTCATCGAATTGTAAAGAATTACAAGTCGTCAAAAGACAGTTGTAGTAAACCTCCAGATTTAGAACTGTGTCATTGAGAACTGTGTATTTCGCAAACAACTTTACCTGGAGGTGTATCAATATTTTACCTTGAGGTGTGTCAACATTATACATCGAGGTGTATCAAAACTTTACCTAGGGGTGTGTCAATAATTTACCTAGAGGTGTGTCAATACTTTTCCTGGAGGAGTGTCAATACTTTACCTGGAGGTGTGTCAATGATCAAAAAATCTAAATCTCCCCAGTGCACATCTGAGAGGAACTGTTTTATCATAGCTATCAACAAAACAGACATAGACAAGGATCAATATTGGCACTGCAAACCAAACCCTTTTGTGCTAACATCAGAAATTCCTATTCTAGCTCAACTTAACCATTCAGGTTTAGGAATGGTCATACTTTACCATTTTTCTTTGGGCCTCTCCACACAACAGCATCATTTTTGTTGTTTAATAAAAAACCAATGGACATGACACCAAGACATTGGTCACTGTCTGTGTAAACAGGAACCCACCTACAATTCAATAAAATATCAGGAAAAACATAGCGTACTTGTTCATAACTTTTGCCATATAAAAAGTAACATAAATTATTATACTCAACAAAGATGATACTTTTAAAAATTGCAAGTCACAACCAGGCATGAAGACTACAAAATATTGAAAACCTTCTCATAAGCTTTTAACTTTGAAACTTGCTATCACCTTATTTTGCTTTATACAAGAATGTTAGCTTTTAAGGATACACAGGAGACTTTTGAGTGCTTTGGCCCGCGCTTTTAGCAAAAAATTATACACATTCTGAAAGGTAAAAGAACAAAGATTTGGTCTCTGTAATTCTTTTTTACATTTTTTTATTCAAAAATAAGTAAGAACCATTTTTCTCGAATACTACATGTTTTTCCAGGAGTGTTGATTCTCCTGTGCGTTAAGACGAATACTGCTGTTTTTTTGTTGCAATTTGTTTAGCACACATTGAGGTCAGAAACCGTGTCTCAGTTTTCTTTTAAATTGCTTTGTTGATTAATTATGATTTTTTAAAGTTTGACTTTTGAAAATTTGCTAATTTTTCGAAATAAACCCTTCTAATTCAAGAAGCAAATGGTTTAAGGAAAAACTGAGGCACAGTTTTGGATTTGGGGTATTTTTCTAACAATTCCAAATTTCAGTTGAATTGATAAAATGCTAAGAGAGAATAAGCTTCTTGAAATCACGAATTTTTTGCTGAAAATCGAACTCGAGAAAAAAGTTTTGCAAACAGAGTAAACAGCAGAACTGTTTACTCTGTTTGCATAGAGGTGTTTGTGGCTCACACCTTCATGACCTTGCTACCAACAGTTGTTTTACAAGTAATCGCAGCTACCTGAATATATGTCAAACTGTCTAAAAATACTTTGATTCGCGGTTGTAACGTTACAACATTGCATAAATTACTTTGCCCCCACAAGGAATAAAAGTGTTGGTCTTTCTAACTTTGAAACATCAGTGCCAAGTTCTAAATCTAACTGAAAAGCAAAAACAATACAAACACTCGAAGAACTCGATGTTGTCACTCCATACATATATACGTGATACAACAACAACTTGGGTTTCATATGAGAGTGTGGAAAGCGTGATGTATCTGGCTTAAATTTTTGTATCGTATTGAATTTATATGTATAAACTTCTACCTGACTAAGTATTTTTGACAACAAAAAATCGTAGATAAGATGGAACATGTTTGCAGAGGGGCTCATGATGAGCACAAGTATGTGGGCAAAGAGAAGCCAAGCACCGCGGGGAAATTGCAACGTGCATTACTGTGGCTGGAACTATGCTCTACTACAGACACTGTCAACGCTTTCACACCTCGTCTCAGTTGGCCAAATTACATTTTTCGCTATAACTCAATTAAACTTTACCATGGAGTTTTCGAATTTCGAAAGATATTTCCAAACTTTTCCACATATTCAAAAATAAAAAAATGCGTTATTTGATAAAAAAATTGTCAAAAAGCCTCCTGTGTATCTCTAATATGAAAGCTATGAACATTGCTATAAAAGGTATTAGTATTATGGAAACACACAAGGCTGAAGGTGAATGGCAATATGCATACCCGTCTGAGCACTGGTGAACATCATTTTTCTCTATGTTCATCATTCTGGGAATACTAGGGCCACATAAATCAATGTCCAAAATGCCAACCTTGAAACATACATATTTCAACATTACCATATTTACTGACTTGACAAATGAGTGCCACATCTAAACCTCTGAAAATTTAATGAGGGCTTAATTCCCCCTAATGAGTGCCGCACTAGTTATTTTTAAATGTGGCACTTAATCAAAGCACCGTCGGAATCATTGACAACATGAATATAAAAACAACTACGAATCTTAAATCAACATTGCGAATCTATTTTCTTGTATTACACTGCTTTTTAGTTCAAAGTGAAAGTATTTTGAAGCTCTTTTATCTAACTCTGTCTTAAATATTTTGGCATTTTATTAATTCATGTTAATAGTTCTTATTATAATTCAGAAATAAAATATCTTCATAAAGAGCACCGCCCCCCATCAACAAGTAAATACAGTACTTCATTTGACTTCTTAGTTTTAGTTATTGGTATTAAAATCTATCTGAGTTTAAATACAATGGTTTATTTGTATCACACTAGACACATATCAAGAAATAAGATAGAACTATAAAATCATCAATCTGTACTTCTAACTTAATAGAGTTTAATCTTGAATGAGAAGTACAGTACTACTAACATTTAAATCAAAGATAATTATCTTGCAAGCATTTTTCTTAAATTCTGAAACTGCAAAAAATTCAACCAATTGTGATAATTATTTATTCTTGTATATTTCTTAAACTGTGAAACTGCAACAGATTTAACCAACCTTCTTTCCTTCTCTGTATAAGACCCAAGCAATCTGGGTAGCAACTGTACTCTTGCCAACTCCTCCTTTGCCAGACAAAACCAGAACAACATGTTTGATGGAATGTAGCTTCCTGTCAGTATCTGTATCAAAAAGTCTTTTTTTAGTTTCGATGCATAAAACGCCATAAGGAATTAAGAGAAGTATTACTACAACACTAAAATTATACTAGAAATTGGTGTTGGAGGGGCAGTACTGTACTGTGCAGGGTGGATGGGAGAGCCCCACCAAGCTCCTAGTGCCCTGCTGACCTCTATACTGCACAATGGTCACAACTGCATGCGAACTGTTTGGGGTTGTCCAATACACATGAAATGAGTCGCGGACAAGTCAGGATGCCAAACACTTAGAAATATTGTGAAACATACCTAAGATAGTAAGGGTACGAAATGTCAGTGACCTGTCTTGACTCGACTGAATTGAACGAGTCGTCAAGAACAACACCCACTTGTCTGCTCAGAAGTCGGGTTGCCAAACACTTAAAAAATATTTTTAAATAGTTTATGCTTAAAAGATAGTAAGGGTATGAAATATCAGCAACCTGTCTCGACTCAACCAAGGAACGAGTCAACAAGGCCAAAGACTACTCGTTGGCTCAGAAGTAAGGCCACAAAACACTCGAAGTATTTTGAAATTTGCTTAAGATAGTTCGGGTATGTAAATTCTCACAATCATTTTAGTTTATGCACATGCCAAAACTAGCAGCTTGCTTCCATGCTGCTAAACTGATGCATGTAAGTTAATTATGCAAAAGAGTCAAACAACTTGTTGGATGAAATGTGTGTGACTGTAAGGCTTGAGAGTTTTGGAGAATGAGAGTCACAATAGTGGTGAAGTTTGAAGACATTGTCACAACTGCACAAAGGCTAATCAGTCAATCATTCAACGAAAGAAACCACGCCTTCAACCCTATGTGGTCTCAAACTGTAAATCTTGAGATAGCGTTTTTTTTTGCATCTTGAGCTAAAATGATTTTTTGCTTGACTCTATCTCAAATATCAATTAATGGATCATCTCTTAAGAAGTGGTTAATGGGGGACCTTATCAACAACAATCTAACTTTGCGGTAAAAAACAACTGTCATACATGCTTACGAGCAGACAGGTAAGACTTTCTCAAACATTTATTCATTTTGAATAGTTGTACTTATAGTGTCTTGAAATTTTAATTCCAAATTCTTGCTATTTTGCAAACCAATATATAAAGAAGCAAAATACAAACATTGAAATGCTGCCATGATTTTAAAAAGCACCATTTGTTCGTTTGAAACTTTGTAAACATATTTGTTGTTTTAGTTTGAATTGTTTAATAGTGTATATTAAAGTGCTTTTACTTTGAAAACGTGCAGTGCATATTTTGTTGCATTTTTGGTATTTTCTGGAATTTCAGTTATTTGCATTTGCAAAATTTCATCGTTTGAGACATATGCAAAGTGGCAATTACTGCAATTTTGACACAAACATTATCCGGATTGGATAATTCTCAAAGCTCGAGGTAGCAAACCGATTTAAGGTCTGTATATACTAGCTAACACCTCATATCTAACGCGCGTTCGTGGAATTTAAATTGTTAAATATGAAGCCAATTACCCAGAACCAAATGAACCAAGTCATAGATGGAAGCCATGTACCAAATAACAGCACACTCAAAACTGCTAAATCTGCAATCGTTGGTCAACCGTTAGATTTAGCGAATTTGGCATTCGTAGTTTCAGTACTACTTTAAGAATATTATTGATTTCTTGTGTACAAATGTGAAAGTAAATGTTGTCATTCATCCTTATTGCATTGTTAGAAACAATATAAAATGTAACCTTTCTAATTTGAAGCCCTTAAATTTTTTATGTCTTTAGATGAGATGAAAGAGAGAAAAAATCAAATTTCAACATTCATTGTTGTTTTTAGAGATATTGAAAACACCAACTTGTAACTTACCATCCGCCATTTCGATTCTTCGACTCAGTACTTCGTGTATGCACAGAGTCAAGTCCCGCACACAGCGTGCAGACGCCGCTCGGCCAATCTAACTGTTACTAGACGGTTAATACGAACATTAAACGGCTGTTCGTAGACGACACAGTCCTAAAACTTGTCAAAAGCGCTGACAAGCGACAGAAATTTTTGGGAAAAGTGTGACAATTTGCGACAACGACAAAGGGCATCCCCGATAAACTATGTACAAAAACATCCAGGAATACATGTAATCAGTTTCTTGCGATATTTTTTTTCCGAGCTTAAAATTTTTTGTTTATTTGATTCAGTTTTTTTACAACGATAAATTAGCAAAGCAAATAGTTACCTAAATATTGAAAATTATGACAGGGACATTTTGTTCAGACAAAAATGACACAGCGAAACTTACACTAGAAAAAGATGTGACAAAAAGACCAAAAAATGTGGGACAAGCGACATTTGAGCACCCCTTTGTAGGCCCTGACTAAATTACTAGTCAATTCCAGCCACAAACTTCCCCCCGAAAAAAAAGATAAAAGATGAGCCCCAGGGGGCCAGCCATTTGGCAGTTACTAGCAGTGTTCTGCCCCCCCCCCAGGCATTTGAAAACAACAACAAAACTTGCCTCATGTTTTCGACGGCACTCAGAAGGCAAGAGTTTCGAACATCGTCTTTTTGGAATAAAAAGTACATTTATCGACCATAAAAGACCTGTATTAAACAAGAAAAACATTAGTCTTTGTCCGGTGGGAGCTAGTGTCCCATTTCGTGATCCTAACATTAGACCATATGAATGTTTATTTTCAACTCACGAGTATAGGCCACAAGAAGACGAAACAAAGAACAGAGTGGAGAGTAAAGCACAGTAGATGCACAATGTTCTGTTTAGTTTCTGTTCCCGCTGTTTATCCAGTTCTATTGTGCCAAGACAGTTGTTTATTAAAAATTAACAACTATTTTTGTATATCAGTCTGATGGACTGGGGGGCAGGGCATTTGACCTTTATAGTAGGAAAGGAGGGCGGGGCATTTGCCCATGAAATTGCCCGCTGAGCCAGGCATTTGATCATTTTTTTTTTAAATGCCCGCAATTGGAATTGACACACACATTAATGACTCTCACGTGTTCAAGTCTGCAATTTTAGAAAACCACAGCAGGTTTGTAGGAGCAAAACATCTCGCATGGTCCTCGCAGTAACTTAGTGTTAGGCTAGTGTAGCCTGCACATGGCCAATCTCGCCAAACCCTGCCAAAACCCAGGCTAAGGCTAGTGCTACCCCCTTGGCTCTGGCTTGATCATCCAATTCAGATAATTGCCCAAAACTGGTAATAACTTATTCCCCTGACCTGTTTTGACTATACTCCAAAACTAGTAATTATTCCCCAGTCTTTTTTACTTAAACTTTTTATTTTCTGTTTCTATACTTTGTTGCAAACTTGCCGGATCGTAAATACAAAGTTAATTAATTCCACTCAAAATACTCAAACTGGTTTCAGCATTTATTTACTATTTCATTATTAAATTGTAAGGTACACATACAGTTACTGTAGAAAAGTCCATTTAATCCAAACTGCAGACACTATGAACAACTTGTTACACTTTAATAAGTAAATTATCAGTATGCTAACACGGCAAAATTGACTTGGAATTCTACTTAACTGGCAAATTAAAAAATAATACTAACAATTTAGGGGATGAATGACAAACCCTCTCCATACTTGGATATTGTTATATGATTTTGTTTCTAACCCAATTTGTCAGTACAGTGTCACACAACTGTATTCCAAATATGCAACTTACGAAAAGGGATTACTTCTATTAAGCTATCAAGCTACCTAAGAGTGTCCTGAAATTGGTGCCAAATTTTCAAACTCAATTTTCTTATTTAAAAAATTCAAACATCATCTTTTCCAGAACTTTCCAGGATATTTAGCTAATCTTTAGATTTTCCAGATCTGATTCAGGATTTCCAGGACCTGTAAGAGCCCTTAATAGTAGTAGTAGCATACACTGACTACCAACACACTGGTCAGCATGGCACATGCATCGTTCTGAAAACTTTCCAATTTGTTTAATCCCTTTCAATAAAATTTACAAAGAAATTTGATGGGTTTAGGTGATAAGTACAAGATCTCAAACTTTTGCTTAGCATACTAGGTTGACTTAACATTAAATTGTTGACTCGTGGCAAAAACAGAGCTCAATGTTTATTAAACTAATCTGCAAAATGCATAGTTATTAAAAATTGGACTGGTTAGGCATGTATTTGCTTGTTCATCTTTTACTTTTGTTTTCTGGTCTTGACCAAAATTAATCAATAAGTAGCCAGTCATAAAACAAACATAATATGCACACTCACAGTTCATTCAGCTAAAAACAACTTTAGGACTTTTGTACATTCTTTGTGATTTTCTTTAAGGTTTTGCAGGCTTTCCTAACAAGTCAATGTGGAAGCTAATAACACATTGTAAGCAACTTGACCTGTATATAACTGAAAAATTAAATCTATTAAAATTTTTACAGAAAAAATGGATATGGAAGTAAGGAAAGATAAAATAACTTAGTTAAGACTTCACATGAAAAACAAAGTTTTAAGCAAGAATATCAAGAAAACAAATTTATTATTTAACCCTTACAACCCCTGTTTTTTTAGTAAATTCTCTCAACAAGACCCCACTAGCAATTTTTATTGAATAAGTTTGGGAGACTTTTTCTTCTCATATATGTTCATTAGTTCACTTTGTTTGATCAGTTCTCATATTCTCAGTACCAAAGGCCTTATTAGCCTTGTTATATGTTATATAAGGAGAAAATAGATTTTGATAACTGAATGGGGCTAAAAGGGTTAACACATTTTTTTCCCTTAATATTTAACAATAATTTAGGGCTTAAAAAAAATCTTTTTACAATGAAATTCATCATCAGGTCATATCACTCATGTTAGAATTTCATAGTTCTTCACATTTGAAAACTTTTTCAGCCTTTTATAATTGATTTCAGGAAAATGAGAACCCAGCACAAAAGTGCCAGCTCCAACTGCCACACCAACAATAATAAATCTTCAGAAACAGCATCAAAGATCCATGTCTATCATTATTACTATTTACACTATATAAAATTATAATTTAATTCCAACTGATTCCTAAATAAAACAGACAAGATGCTATAGCCTTTTCAGAGCTCGTTTTTTGTCTTTTTTCTTTTTCTCCACAACTTTTTCTCCTGCCCTCTTGCTACCCCTAGTGATTTCAGTTGACTGTCCTGACTCCATGGTGGTCTCACTCTTGCTAGCAGACAAAGGTTTGGCATGAAGACTAGTCATCCATTGTGCTCTCTTAGAATAATCATCGTACTGCTCGAGAAGGAGTTTACCGGCTTCTTCATTAAGTGCAGACTCAGGATTGGGAACAATTAGAAGGCATTTTACAGTCTACAAATCAAACAAAGTATTACCAAAATGTAACAAAGATTTTCTAGAGTAGTCCATAAAAGCACCTATATATAAATACAAAGAAGTTTTCAAACAGTAACTTAAAATCCTAAAAACTGTTACAATGCAAGCTCTTGTTTTTAAGATAACTTATTACGTTATTAATGAACTGTAGCAGAATAATCTAGTTTGTAGAACAATTCCATGTTTCCATCAAATGATCATCTTCAGAGGTCAAACTCTTACATAAAGAAATCAGCCAAAGACAAATATAAAACCAAGAAAAAAAAATTAAAATTAGGCTGAGTGGCAATCTAACCCATAACACCTCTGATCACATGGCAAAGTCTCTTACCACTTAGCTACCTAGTAGGAACCTAGAGTTGCAGAGTGGAAACAACAGGACTGTGGTTAGCGTTTGGAAGTACTGCATGCAGTAGTTCCAACTGGTGGATGATACAAACTTCTAGGCAGGTCCAGGGGCACACTCCTCAGGGAAATATTTAAATCTGGGCCCAGTTGTTCAAGAGATGATTAGCCTAATCCAGGGTTAATTACCATGACAACCAATAGGTTTTGTTAAGAGTTAATCCTAGTTTAAAATTAGTCGGCTTTCAAACAACCGGCCCCTGGACTCTAAAATGCAGATTACTGTGTTTCCTGGTTGGGAATCGGTTAACCAGAAAACCTCACAAAAAATTAAATTCTTGTCTTTTTTGCAATTATAACTATCAGTTTGCAAATATTTGTTTTTTAGTTGATTCCAAAACAGACTGCATTTGGATAGACAATCCTATATCTCTAGTAGTCCAGTTGATTTACATACAAGCTTTTGAGATTTTTGAAATGAATCCTGAATCGAAACCCCCGGAACAAACCAGCTAAAGACAAGTAAATTCTTGGGCCATACTCCTCTCAGAAATGTAAATTACTTTTTGGCACTGTTGCATTACCTATGCCACTCTAAACTGTACATAAATCATTTTGAAGCAATCAGAAAGATCTTCTTTTGTCTAAAAACTCAATGCTTAACTTGTACAGATCACAGGCTTACCACTCGAAGTGTGTGTTTTCATTCAGTTGAGCTCTATTAAGGTTTGTCAGTAACTTGCACAGAATTCGTCCTAAGAGCTGGGCAAATTAGTTGGGGACTTATGGGGGTTTTAAGAAGGTTTTGGGGGATTGGGCTGCAGGGGAGCTAGGTAATAGGAGAGAGAAACATTAAAGGCAGACAGCTCTTTCATCATCAACTCAACAAATTGCATCAGAACTCAAACAAAATTTAAATAAATCTCACAAAAAAATTACCACAGATTGATGGATGAGTCCTTTTTGTCTCAGGTGAGTTTCAGGCTCATACGTAAATTATCTATACTAGAAAATCAGCATTTTTTCCTCTTAACTGACAACAAAAAAGGTCCAGAACTTAACTGCTGCCAGATGGCATAGCAGCTAATAATTATGTAGTGTGGTTTGAATCTGCCAATCAGCAATAGCACTTAAAACCTGCAGTGCATACCAATGATCAACCACTAGTTGCAAAGGGATTGGCAGATTCTTAACACACTACATAGTCAGAATGCCATCTGAACGTATATATGAGAAAAACTGACATGACAAGGATAATTTTAAGCAACTATGAAAGTAATTTTTGATAAGTGACAAAAATCCTGAGAATGTGTCTTAAAAATTCCTTACCAGTAATATTTGTTTTACTCCCAAATCTGGTTTCCAATCCTTCTTCAAAGTATTGACACAAATTTCACCGTTATGTGCCACATTTGGATGAAATATCTTTGTCAGAAAAAAACCTACAAACAAAAAAAATTCAAATTTCGCAAAATGATATTTAAAGTCAAAAAGAAAAAAAGGAAGGATTATATATTGTTAATATTGTTTGTTAAGTTTTTGTAAGGCAAAGATTGTGTTCAAGTATGCTGCAGTCCCTATATGGACTGTATGACACCTTCTGATTGGTTGTTCTACACCAAAAATCTGTTTACGTCTAATGCATTCTTTCTCTTTCTTATACTCTTTATGTCTCAAGTGTTTACCATTTGTTTTATCACAACAATGTTTGTTCAACGATTCTTCAGCAAAGCCTAAACCTCAAAGTTCAGAGTTCAGGTTGATGAAACTACTTTTCTTTGTTGGAAGGTTATCTTAATACCACACTCAAGATACAAGGGAAACTATTAGACAGTCATTTGAAAATTGGGATCCCAATCCAAAGATAACAGGAAAAATTCAAAAAAAAAAATTCAGTCAGATGGCTTAAGTTCAAACTGATAACTTGGAAAGTAAAAATGGCCTCAAGAAAGCAAAAAGTGTAGTTGAAAACAAACAGAAAAACTCTGAGAGGTCAAACCACGTTTTTAAACACTTAAAGTCTGACAACAAAAACCAGCATTTATTGGTAGCAGTTTTCTTTAACTGCTTACTTTTAATTATTCTTTCTCAGTTGGTTGGAATTCTTCGCAACCACCAAACATAATATACTACATCTACAGTAAGAGAAAAACAATTTATGTTTGCTAGAGCAAAGCAACTTAGTTTTCTTTTTTTAAAAGATTCTTTATAATACTGTATATAAGTATACAGATCAAAACACTTTGTTTTTTTTGTTCCAGCTACTGTTGTTGTTCATTGGGAATGACTAACGAGATAAAGGTTATGACTGCTTAACATACCTGTATCAAACTGACTTAATAAAGTCAAACAGATTAAATCAAAGTTTCCTGGAGGCAACCACCTCTCAACTGATTACAAAGTCAGTTTAAGGGTACAGTTAGCAAATTCCCTCTTAATCAGTTTATGTTAAAGCATTAGTTCGTTAAAATATGAAACTAAAAGTCTTGCCATCTGCCAAAAGAGCATGAGGTGCAATTAATCGCCTGCCTAAAATTGACTTTTGCTACATTTTTGTTTGTGGTAACTCCACACAGCAATTTCATGAAAACGATCATATGGATGTATGCCATAAGATAAGAGAAATATTGCACAAAATCCATGTGGATATTGTAAGGTGTTAATGTAATTTTGTTCACTATCGCTGTTGGAATGTTGAAACTTTGTTATCTCTAGCGCCAGTGTCGTGATGCCACCATGGCTTCATACATCTGTGTTTGCTCTTCACACTTTAGCATTTTGTCTTGAATATGTACAGTTGCCAACAAACATCATGGCAAAAGTTTGTGAGCTTGGCGGCAAAAGTTTGTGAGCATTGCAGCAAAAGTTTGAAAACACAGCTACCCAAATCTCATGGCAAAGGTTTGTTGACATCACTGCAAAAGTTTGTGAGCTTCAAGGCAATAAAGAAATATTTTTCTCCAAAGATCACAATACAAATTCCTCATTCAATGAAGCAAAATGTTTTCCTTTAATACTTCTTTGCTTTCAAATATTATGCTTCTATATAATATCTTATTACGCCAAATTTAAAAATGATTTTGGATAACTTCACATTTTCAAATAGTATTAAAAGTAAATTTATATGAACACAAATGTTTTCACTGCAAAATCGGGGACCTGAAAGCATCGCCTCCTATTGGCCACCCCATCCAAATGAGGTGGGCGATGAACCGCTCACCTGCAATTTTGCTTATTGATAGGTCGTGAATTAATAAATCTTTCCCATCAAACAAACACAAGCTAATCACTGTCCACTTTTTGAAAACACAGTCAAAATAGAGGATATGGGTTTATTATACCAGGGGACCAATTTTTTTAGGAGGGGGGG